>JAKTPI010000090.1:0-56199 GCA_030557545.1 Ogataea salicorniae | reverse complement strand
CCTATGCAACTCTTAAACACTAAAATTATGACTTCGTCATTGTTGTGGCTTAGTTTATAAATACCACAAATTGTAATCATATACAGAGAATCACACTCTTAATGAAAGTGAGGTTCTGACATGATTCAAATTAAATCTGGAATGTATATATGTATAGATGGCAGAAGTCAAACACCATCACATGTAATGTTCAAAAATATTTTTATGTAAAGAACAAATTAATCTATAAAATTAAGGAAAATAACTACGATAGTTTTAGCGCTAAAGACTTGAATATTATTTTTTTAATACTATTATACTTAGAGAGCAATTATAAGACAAATAAAAAAATGATTAATGTACTGTCTAATTAACAAACATACAAAGTTTTAACATTTGTGTTACTCAGGTTTTGTGATCAGGGGGCATCTAAAAACTTCATTCTCTATAATGAATCGGGCACGCTGTTCGTTTTTGTCACTATATGAGATTCTTCTTTACTTGTAACTTGATATTTTATAACTTCTAAATAAGTTATCAACTAAAACTAATTAAACTCTAAAAATAAGTTCAAACTCCACTCTCTAGAACTGTCTCTTTCTCTTTCCTCTATAGGAAAGGGATCTAAACAATAATAAGGAAATACAAACATATTTAAAATAAGAACTGATTATCGACGAAGTTGTCGACAATCTTCAGAAACTCCTACTCTGATTAGTAATCAATAGAGTAATCAACGGGGAAAAAGGGATAAGTATCCCTAAACAAGACGTCCTCTATCTTAAATGGCGCCTGATCCCTTACATTCTCGAAAATGGTCGGATGGTCTAGTTGGTTATGGCATCTGCTTAACACGCAGAACGTCCCCAGTTCGATCCTGGGTTTGATCATTTACTCAATTTTTTTAATATTTTTTCTTTTCAAGGTTTTTAATGCAGTTGGTTTACAACACTTAAGTGGTAAAAGCATACGCTCTAAATTCAATAATCAATGCAGTAAAATTGCTAACATGTCTAGTTTTCTTATATGCGGTTGGCAAGTTGTAGATTCGTTTTCCCTGTCGTTATTGTTTTACTGAAAATTATTTTTGAATAAAAGTAAATTTTCGGAAAATGGTGTAAAATTAAAGGGGTTTGAAAGATAAATAAAATTACATAGATTAATATACAAATCGAAATAATAGTGAAACCAAATAAATGAAATAAAATCTGTGAAATAGCACATATCAAAATTTAATTAAACTCTTTTCAGAGGAGTGATACCACCGAATGGTTTTTTAATAGAGTCATTGGAATTACCACTGTTGGTGTTGGGAAACCCAGGAGGTTTTCTAAACGCACCAGGCCTTCTTAGACCCATTATACCAGGAACGCCTAACCCAACTGTTGTTGTGACAGTATTTGAAGAACCAATACCTCTAGCAGATGGTCTTGATGGGAAAATACCACCAGAAGTTGATGGAGAAGAAGGTCTTGACGGGGTGTTAGAAAGTGACGAAGCTGGTTTAATCGAAGGAGATGCAGAAATAGCTTTAACAACTGGTGAGGTGATAGATGACATGATAGAATTGGATTCTGGTTTCAGGTATTGAGGTAGCTTGACCTGTGGAACAGGTGGTGGGGGTGGCGGAGGTGGAATGGAAGGAGCAGGAGATTTTAACTGTTGTTTTGGCTTTGCCGGTGGTTTTGGCTTTGCCACCTTTGGTTTTGGAGTAGACTTTGGTTTTGGAGCTGGAGATTTGTGCTTTTGTTTTGATGGAGGTGCAGTTGGAATGGACTCTGGTTCTAGAAGTTGAATCACCAGTGGCTTTGAATGTATCACACCTTCTATCATTTGGGGAGAAGAATCAAAGTCATCAAACATTGGGACATCAATGTCTTCAGAATTAGTGAACCCAGAACTAGGTTTCAATTTCTTAGGATCATTTTCTAACTGATCAACTTTTCTCTTTTCAGGGATTAGTTTTGGTGATAAATTCTCAATTTTCACTTTAGCAGGACGTGGAATTGGAATAGTATTGACAAACGTAGCACCAGGAATTTCAATCGGTGGAGGGATCTTCAATGAAATGGTAGCAGTTGAATCCAATCTTCTGTTTTGACTATTGTCGATAGAATGGTTTGTAAGAGATAAATTTTTTATGGCAGTAATCGATGATCCAAGTGGATATATAGACTCAGTTTTGTTAGTCTTGACATATGAAGTTAACGATAAATCAGGATTGAGAGTTGGAGGCTTCGGAGTGGAAGAATCAGAAATCGCTGAACTAGGCTTACCTTGTGGTCTACTTACTCTGAATAACGTAACAGCACCCTCTGGTAAACCGGACACAGATGGAGTAGTATTCTTAGAAGGAGGATTCAGTGTTGATTTATTATCTAGTGGCATTTCATCATTCAACATAGACACAAGGAAATTGATGGCTGGTATCATAGCCCTTTCATCGAATGAATCATTCAAGGCAGCATAAGCAGCAACTAGAGTTGTGGCAGCAGAAGTGATTTTTGACTCTGGCGAAGTAGTAGAAGAATAAACAGTACCGTTACTTATATCTCCAGTTAAACCTCTGAAAACACTTGTGATATGTTCAAATAATTTGGCATCCTTCAAAATTGAAGGTATTTGGAGAGCTGTAGAATCTTTACCTTTAAGTTTCTCATCTTCAAGACTTTCGTGGAGAGAAGATTTATCATCGTTTTCACTATCAGCACTACCCACAGAATCTGCATCAACACCATTTCTTTTCATTCTCTTAATTTTTCTTTTTTCAAACTCAGAGGTGATCCAATTTTTTCTTGATTGCTCATCAGCTGGATTGGGGAAGATTTGATTGGCTCTTTTAATAACTCTAGCTCTCAAATCATTATCTCTATTCCTTTCTATATTGGTGACTCTCCATCTCTTCTTACGTTCTCTATTCTCGATACGAATTCTTTCCTTCTCTTCAGCTTCAGACAGAGGTGCGACTGGCTTAGAAGTCTTCTCAGTGAGCGATTTTGAAAGGTTTTCAGTTGCTTTCAAATTGTTAACAGCATTCAAGACAGCAGTCTTGATGGTTTCGACAGTTTGAGGAGTAATTTTCTCCAATATAGCAGTTGGACTCAAATTTGGTAAATCCAAACGAGCTAAAGCGTTACCAATAACAGAAGATGAACTTTTATTTTTCAGACTTAAGTTTGAAGCAGAATTTTTGACAGTATCAATCGTTTGCTTATTGATAATATCGCTGGATCTTTGTGCAACACCAGTTGAACCACCAATTTTCTGACGTTCCAGTTCTAAAGTTTCAGCAACTGATAAGACCTTTCCAGAGTTTTTATCTGTTTGGGTATCATTGATTTTCATTGGACTAGCAAATGATGAACCTGGAGCTGTTGGTTTTTGGAATTTTTGTGATTGTTGATTTGGTGGGGTATCTTTTTTAGCAGGGTTTTTTTTCTTGTTTAAAGGCGGTACAATCTTTTTGGATTGGTTTACAGATGTAGGAAGGGTAGTTGGTGGACGAATAGTTGGTGATGTATGTGCAGGTATCGAAAATTGTAGCATACCTGATGGTATGTTAGATCTATTTTGTTGAACAGCTACTTTAGCCAATCCTTTACGAGCAGCAGCAGTGACAGCTGCCATTGGTGGTATTCTACCAGATTGTGCTGCAGATGATATACTAGCAGTTAAAGGACGAGCAATAGCTGGTGGAATAACTGGATAAGAGGAGCTTGAACCTTTAGTGACTTGCCTTTTAGCACTAGCATCATCATCAATATTCATACTTGAAATCAAATGTTCTGGATCTTCCATTGCCATTTCCATGGCTTTTTCCATCATATCATTCCACTGGAATTGTTCAATATGTGCATCAACAGTACCTTTTGTAGCAGCTTTTGTAGCCTTTTTGGCCTTTGGTTTGGCAGGTGCTTTCTTTTTCACCGGTTCTGGTTTTTTGGGTTGTTCTTCCGGGAACAAATTCGTATCCACAACGGATTGAACCATTTGAGCTAATGCTTCTTGTAAAGCATCGTCATCATTGGCGACAACAGTAGCTGGTTTAGCAACAGATTTGGTCTGCTGGTTATGTGTTTCTTCTAGAGCATCTTGAATAGCTTTGCTCAAATCAAGTTCAGGGTTGTCTAATTCTTCAGGTTGTTGGGAGTTTTCAATCATTGATGGATGCGATTCATTGCTAACATGAGATTCTAGTGCTTCAGAGATAGCTTTACTTAATTCTAAATCAGAATCACCAATAACATTTGTGTTATCCGCTTGCTTTACACTAGAGGTCGAGTGATCATTGAAAGCTGCTTGAATAGCCGAATCTAATTCCAATTGAGATAGAGCTTCATCAACAGGTTGTTGTGAGGGTGTTTGATTAACTGGAGGAACCACCTCTTCAACAGTTGAAGCATGTGCATTTAAAGCATCAGATATAGCCTGATTCAAATCAAGCATTGCAGAGTCACGGTCACCACCACCAGGTACACTATCATATGTAGGACCCGATTCAGTTTTTTGGGCTTCATTTAACGATTTTATCTTATCAGAGGGAGTAAGCTCATTTTCAGAGTCTGAACTTGAATCTGAACCAGAACTTGAATCAGAATCAGAATCAGAATCAGAACTTTCATCAGAATTTTTATTAAATTGGTCATTAGACTTCGAACTATCCTTAGTGTGAGCAACCTCCAGTTGTTCACCAGTTGCTTTAAGTGCATTAGTAATGGCTTCATTCAAATCCAATTCAGCATCTTGCATATCTGTATCCAAACTATCACCTTGCTTTGTTTCTGTAACTTCATCTTTAACTAATGGCTGAGAAACCCCTTCCAACTCGTGCTGATTTACTTTTTCTGAACTTTCTTGTCTCTGTTCAATTTCATTATCATGTTCTGGGAAGTTAGCCTTTAATGCATCAGCAATAGCTTGATTCAAATTCAGTTCAACATTTTCCCTATCATCGTAAATCATCTCTTGGTCTTGATCCTTATGGTCTTCTGTATCTATTGAAGGTTTAGGGGTATCGTGAAGAGATTCAACCAGTCTATCAGCTTCTTGAATATCATGTTGTGTATCATTTGCTTCAGCAGATGCTGCTTTTTGAACATCACCTAATGCATCAGCAATGACCTTTTGTAAGTTTAGATCATCATCATCATCATCATTATCATCTTTTTCTTTGGTGTCATCATCAGCTTGAATCTCTGCTGCGGGAAATTGATCAGTGTGTCCAAATATTTCATTATCATTATTTTTGTTTGTTTGTTCTTCAGTTGAGCCAACTTTGTCGGCTAATTCATCCAACTGTTCATGTTGCTGTTGTTGTTGTTGTTGTTGTTGCTGCTGCTGCTCTTGATGCGTATCTATCTCTTGCTTATTACTATCGTTATCATCATCTTCAGTCTGCAGTAAATTGACAGCAGAATTGACCAAATCGGCAAAGATGTTTGGATCATCAAGGCCAAAATCGGCAGATACCTGACCTTCGTTATCATCACCACCATTGTTGTCTTGGTTGTGTTGTTCGTTAGTCTGGTCTGTATATATGGGTTCTCTTGTGTCATTACTATCCTCTTGCTTATCATCGTTGTTGTTAAACATAAGATCAACAGCATCATTAGCAGCTTGGGCAACATCAAACTCTATCTGATGTTGATCAGAGGTAAGTTGATGCTCTTGATGCTTACCTGGCTGTTCAGGACTTGACATATCAAAAACAAAGTGCTTATCTTATCTTTAAGAAAATCCGGGGTAATTATAGTTTTTCAGAAAACACAGTCACAAATTCTAAAAGGTTTAAAAGAGGAAATACTCAAAGCTAAAGAGTGACTGCGTTTTTTTGAAAACAGATTCTTATTTTTACTTTCCATAAAAATTTCCCAAGCAAGATTTACTTGTGATTACGTAAGAAAGTAAATGCCACAATTTACTAAAGAAAACACACTAATAAGAGCCGCATTGGTGCTCGCCTGAGCGTAAATTATGGCACAGAGCTTCGTAATTATACCCCAGAAAAGAGCATTCATTAGGGCCCCAGCTTTGACTTCATCTGGAAGGGAATACAGAGAGGGAAGATTTAATACAAAAAAACAAATAATGACCATTTAAACAGGCACGAGGGAAACCTTTAAGTTTCTACTCATGGTGTTTAAACCTTCAAAAGAATGTAAACATAAAAAAAAAGGCTAACCTCAGGGACCTTTAATCATACTGCCTAAAGGAATCCACATAATTTTCAGGACCCATTACTTGACCTGTGTATCTCGAATCAATATCATCTTAACTCTACTAATATCTATATGCATACAATGCTGGTATTATCACCACAACTACATTAGGTGGTTTGTATACTTTTTTGCGGTAATCATGATACACCTGATCCATTGCATAAATGCTTATGAATCTCGATCAGACTGAAACAAAAAAGTAACAACTAAACAATATAATCAAGTATGTACAAATGCTAAAGATATGATTCTGATGCTTTTTAGTACATGGAAGATAGTATCACACTGTACCCTAATCAAAAAGCAAAGTATACAAATGTTTGAAACAAGTACGATATACGATTTTACGATGAGGCACATGAAGATTAAGATCACCGAAAAAGGATAAAAAAAAAGCATTGACAAACAAGCTTTACTGTTTTAACTGCTATTTTTTTTAAATCAAATCACTTAAATCCCTATATCAAGAATATACTAAGAGAACTTCAAAAACACATATATGAAAAAGAGATAAATTAAACACATAGGCACTAGACTTAAGCATCGTAAGTACTAGCAGAAACGTTACCACCCTTACCGGTCCAGTTGATGTGAATGTGGTCACCAACCTTTCTTTCATCAGTAGCGTGTTCTGGTAAGATTTCAAAGGTGTGGGCACCGAAGTAATCTCTTTGAGCTTGTAATAAGTTAGCTGGCAATTGCTTGGATCTGTAACCATCGTAGAAGGCTAAAGCAGTAGAGAAAGCTGGAGTTGGGATACCAGATTCAATAGCCTTACCTAAAGTCTTTCTCCAACCGGATTGAGCCTTAGCAATGGCAGAGTTGAAGAATGGGTGGAATAACAAGTTTTCTAAGTCTGGATTTTCTCTGTAAGCAGCAGTGATTTCACCTAAGAAAACAGATCTGATAATACAACCACCTCTCCACATTAAAGCAATGGATGGGAAGTTTAATTTCCAACCGTATTCCTTAGCAGCTTCTCTGATTAACATGAAACCTTGAGCATATGAGATAATCTTAGAAGCGTATAAAGCTTGTTCTAAGTCATCAATGAAAGCTTGCTTGTCAGTGATGGTGGAAACGGCAGTTGGACCAGCCAAGATTTCGGAGGCTCTACCTCTTTCTTCTTTCAAAGCTGATAAACATCTAGAGAAGACGGCTTCACCAATTAAAGTAACTGGCATACCTAAGTCTAAAGCGTTGATAGCAGTCCACTTACCAGTACCCTTTTGACCAGCAGAATCTAATATCTTTTCAACTAATGGAGTACCATCGTTATCGTTAAAAGCTAAGATGTCTTTGGTGATGTCAATTAAGAATGAATCCAAGACACCGGTATTCCACTTGGCGAAAACTTCAGAGATTTCCTTATCGGAGAAACCACCAACTCTCTTCATTAAGTCGTAAGCTTCACAGATCAATTGCATGTCACCGTATTCAATACCATTGTGGACCATCTTGACGTAATGACCGGCACCGGCATCACCAACCCAGTCACAACATGGTTCACCATCGGACTTAGCAGAGATAGATTGGAAGATGTCCTTAATGTGTGGCCAAGCTTCAACAGCACCACCTGGCATTAAAGATGGACCGTATCTAGCACCTTCTTCACCACCAGAGACACCAGAACCAACGAATAAGATACCCTTGTCCTTTAATTCAGCGTATCTTCTGTTGGAGTCTGGGAAGTGAGAGTTACCACCATCAATGATGATGTCACCTTCTTCTAAGTATGGTAATAATTGGTTGATGAAGATATCAACTGGAGCTCCAGCCTTAACTAATAAGATAATTCTTCTTGGTCTCTTCAATTGAGCACATAATTCTTCAATTGAGTGAGCACCTAAAATTGACTTACCCTTAGCTTCGTTTTCTAAGAAGTGGTCAACCTTGGAAGTGGTTCTGTTGTAGGCAACGACGGTGAAGCCGTGGTCAGCAGCATTTAAGATCAAGTTTTGACCCATGACGGCTAAACCGATTAAACCAATATCACCTCTATATTATAAGGAAAACTAAATGTTAGTATTGGATTCATCTTTCAAGTTGAATTAAGCTTGAGTTTCATTTGGTTTGTGAATTGATGTAAGGGGTAGCGACTAAGAGCCAGAAATAAATTAATCCAAATTATTCATCCGGATTAATAATCGATTGGAATATGCGTCCACTCGAACCAATATTTTTTCCAAAGGGAAATGCCCTATTAAAATGACAGGTGACAAACAAGTTTCAGTGGTAAATATGTTGATTCAAACAGAAAACAAGAATTTTTTAGCAATTGTGTCAATTGAATGTATCTTGTAGATGTATTATACGTATTCTATCAACCAAAAATTGATCCGAACCTTTCCGAAGGCTAGAAAAGTGAGTAAGTAACAGAAGAGAAAAAAGTTGAGTGAAATCAGGTAAATGAGCATTGTGTAAAGCCCTTGCTGTCATTGCCACTTAACATACACAACACATCCTAAATACGATTCATCGGAGTGCTTCTCATCATCTTCAATCCAATTATACAAATTTGTCTTTTTCCAAGTCTTGTTTGTTTCGTGTTATTTTCATTCAATGGATCAGATCTCAAAACTAACGAAATTAAGATAAATGATAGTGGGAGGAAGGGGTACATACTGAGCTTCAGACATTTTGTTTAGTAGTTGATGTTTTATTATTTAAGAAAGTAGATAAACCTAACTATTAAGTGAAAACACTATTAAATCAAATTTTTAAGTACAGAAGAGAAAAGTTATACAATTGTTCAAGGTACAAACAAAGTTGTATAAATAGTTGACGATAAGATTGGCGAGATGGATGAAAGAGCTCAAGTTGGGTTGTTGAGCTTTGGTGGAGCAGGCAGCCACAAATCAAGGAGTTTTCGAAATTAAACAAGACAATAGAAAAAAATTACATAAGCCGATGGGGGGGGGTTAATTCTATTTCTATGTCCATTGCGCTCTTATAAGTTTGCCCAGCTAGTTCCTCCTCCTCTTCTTCCTCCGAGACTGTGACCGAAAACTGTTTCATAGGTCAATTATCAGATGCCTTGATCTATAAAATTAAACATTACATGTTAGACCAAACTAACATTATAGTTTGTACTTTCATTCATTAAAAACTTATAACAAGACAACTTCAACACCAACATACAGTTAGATCTCGAACAGCTCTAGCCTTACTTAGACTAGGTGCAACCCAAGTTCAAAGTCCGACCGTTCCACAGCATGCTCCGGCCACCACCAGCCATACGCCACACTGTGTTAGGTTAGTCGGGAAACACCCTTCCAGTTTGTTTTTTTTCATAGTCGCTCGCTCTCCCTTCTCTTCTCCTCCAGGCACTTAACGGTCAAAGTTTTGCGTTCCCAGCTGTTTTTTTTTCCGTAGGACTCCTATGTTTTGTTTAAGATTTCCAGCTGGTATTCCGTTCGTACACACGAGAGATGTGATTCCGAATTAAACCGTGTTAACTCCCCATGATTATGATTACCAATTAACTGTATACACATTCCTCACTCACAGCCCTTTGAATTGTAAACAAACACACTGATAATATGTAGATACCATTCGTTTAAATCTGAAAAGTTTTATCCCAAAACTGATTACAAATAAATCATCGATCCGTTCCCCGATGTATAATAATTGGATGTATATGCGAGTCTTGTTAAATGTTAAATGGAGATTAAACTAAGACTCGAACTCCGATCATCAAATTACCATTGAAATGAGTCCTTTCGATCATCCCCTGAATCTAATACGTTGTAGGCATTTTTCAAGCTCATTGTTGGGGGAAGGGGAGGGGGGGGAGGTGGATGACTCAAGAGATTTTTGGAGGGATTTTATTAAAATACATATATGTATTTTTTGTTTTTTTTTCACTCTCTATAATACTTTATCAGTTAATCACCGAATTAGTATCATTATAAGTTGTTAGTAAAAATCACAGCTTTCAGTGGAATCCAATGTTTTGGTTTGGCTTAAAACAGGAAACCTCCCTCAACCTAGTGAGCACTTTCCAACAGCTCTTGCTCAATTTGGAAATCGTGCCTACTATATTGTAATAGGGGTCCGCCTCCCTGGTCTAATACAGGCTTGCAAAATTCCCCATAATACCCCAGATATCCTCACATGTATGTTTGAAGCTTCGAAATAACGGCGTGTACATTGCATTCATATATATACACAGTGTTTTCTTGTTCATCTAGTACTTACAGTCAGTTTAACTGTATATTGATCAGTGTGATCTCAAACAGCTATTGTTGAACCTATATACATTATCAACTGTACATTCACCATACCGTATAAGTACCGAAATTTAACGGATTCTCAGCCCGTTCAAATTAGAGGGTTTATTTTGTGATCAAGTAAATATTTTATTTTTGTTTAGACTGATAACTCCCCAGACACCAACCACCTTTATAGTCCCTGCTGTGATTCACAAAATATTAAAATCACGTTTCAAGGGTCACGTTTTGGGGATGCCTCAAATAACGCTTTACAAAAAAAAAGGATTGGCGAGGTGAATCCTCTCCTCTTTTTCTTCTTTTATAATGATAAATTGAGAGCAAAGAGAAAGCGTAAACAAAACCAAAAACAATCATCTATACACTGACAATTTAAAAGCATTCACGGTTTGTTTTTGAGATTGCAATCCAGTTTGTATTTATCGACAGTGAACCCCCAAAAATATATGCTTTATTAAAAGTTTCAGATGGTCGACATAAAATTTCGATGAATTTTTTTCTCTTTCAAAAAGTATTTGCAATCTCTACTAAAAATACACAGGACATATATACACATTAGGGCTTTTTTTTAAAAAATTCTGAGTAGACTAATCCAACCACTTCTCTTTATCGTTTTTCAAATACTTGACACCATAAATATCAAACACTCTAGGGAACGTTGCAATTTTACTCATGATCACCGTTTTGGTGACTGTTAATTTGGCTTTGATTAAATTGCTATCGATAACAGTAATCAAAACATTCTCATAAAACATATCATCAAAATCCAAAGGTCCTTTTGCATTACCGTTCAAACAAATTAAATAAAACCATCTATAATTTGAATCAAAATCTATGAATGAACCAGTTGGATTCAATGACAAATTCAAACAAGTTTTAACATGATTGTATGACAATCCACCTGTTATTTTATAAACTTTAAACAATAAATTTCTCAATATAATAATCCTTATTCTTTGTAAAAGACCTACTAATATGCCCAATTGAATAAAATAATCTTCATTTTGATAAACTGTTCTAGCAAAATTGTATAAATCACCATCCTTATAAAATTTGATCAACGGTTCGTATCTTTGGATTGACTCTGTATAACCGAATTTTTGATGTAAGTAGCTTAAATTTGAAACTTTACCCACCAATAAACCAGATGGAATCAAATATTTCAAAATCGATGTTAATATTATTGGAGAAGTTCTGTTGTGACAATTTGAATAACACCAATTAAGATGTAAATAAGCCAAGTAGTAGTTACTTTGTAAAAAATGAAATTTACCAAGTAAAAATCTATATTGAACAAGCTGTTTTCTTGAAATCAAGCGGTTATCCAATTTTAAAATATTGATATTGGAGAAAACATTGTTACAAAGATACGGAGAACCAATTGAATTATATGATTTGCATAATGTAACACTGATAAACATAATCGTTGATATCTTGTATCTATTCGAAGGTGTATTTAACTCTGGATCACTTCTCAAATTATTCAATGTTTTCAACAATATACTTGATATATGTGATAATCTTGGATAATGATTAACTCTTTTATTTATTTTCATCATTTTTTCATCAACCAATTTAGCCAATGGTACAATTATATTGGTGTTACTGTAAACCACTGGAAGCAATTTACTGTTAAATTGTAAATTGTTCAAAGCAACACTTAAACTCTCCAAATATCTGATCATTGGATCGATTGTAGCCAATATCGACCATGGGTCAACATCTCTGACAAAGAGTAAGTAATTTTGTAATAAGGTTTCAAATGATGGCCAATCTCCATTGCAATATTGATAAGTTTCTATTTTGTTCATCATAGTATTGGCTGTTACCCCTTGTAGTAGAGGCTGTAACAAAGGTATATGTGTTGCTGTAAGTACATTGGCGTTCAGAACATTGTCCAAGCTGTTGTTTTGGAGAGCAGCGTTGACTTCTCCAAGAAAGGTATCCATTGAATACGGCATGCCTGTTTGTAAATGTTTGTTCTTAACCAACCAATTCTTGACCCTAATCTTTTTTTCTCCCTTGGTAATAATACTATGGATCAATATATTCAAATTGGTGTTTATTAGGTGCTTTTAATACGTTAACATCTCTGATCCACCAGAATAAACAAAAAAATTTCACAGCCAGTAAAAAAAAAAAAATTGAACCGATGGTCCACATTTTTCGATCGCACTAATTTTAAACCAATCTATCGAAGTAAAGGTACAGATACCATGAGTTTGTGAACACTTAGCAAGCACTTGTGACAGCATTTCAGACCTACAATCACCAAAGCCAAACACGTAGCAAACTTTCCAAAATTTGGGTCTAACTGATTTTATAGAAAATGGATGTCACCTCAGGAAGAGAAAGGGGCCCTCAACAAGCTACAGGAAGAAACAACAGAAGAAGACCTAACAATGCTAATCCAGATACGAAACCCCAAACAGACTCAATTACAGATTCGACTCCAATAAAAACACCCAAATTAAGGTCACAGGTTCAGAAACCACAAATTGCACAACCTGGATCTAAAATAGTCATCAAGAGCAGATCCAAGAAGTTTAACGAAAATACAGAATCTCAACCAGCAACGACAACTACTACTACTGATGGAAGTGGCGGCAGTTCCACTACAACTACAATAACTTCAAAAAGAAGATCAAGAAATAGAAATCAAGCCAAGACAGCACATCAACTTAAGGAACAAGAGGAAAGAGAAATACTTTCTAAATCTTGTAAAATTGTCGTTAGGAAACTTCCACCTTTGTTGAATGAATCTGATTTCAGGAGCACTATTGAAGATTATTTGTCAAGTGATAGAATTCTAGATTCTTACTACGTTCAAGGAAAATATCCAAAACAGCCATTCAAAGAACCAACTTATTCAAGATGCCATATATTGCTAAAGGACGATGAAACAATGTTGGAATTTGTTGAATTTATCAAGAAAACAATATTTATGAATTCGAAATCCAATCCTAAAAAAGAAACACAAGAATTAAATAATAAGGAAAATGAAGTTAATGGAATTGGGAAAGAAGATGAATCAAAGACAGAGAGAAAAAATCAAGAGTTTAATGCCGTTGTTGAAAAATCGGCATTTAGAAAGATGAATTACCCATTGAGAAGAGAAAGACCTAGTAAATTGAACGGTACTATAAAAGATGATCCAATTTACAAAGCATTTGTAAAATATATGGATGAATTAGCAGAACAACAAAATCAGGAAAAACAATCGGGTAGTAATGGTGAAGCTAAAGAAAGTTTGAAAAGAGTTGAAAGTTTTATTCAATTGGGCTCTAAAAAATCAGCAAAGGGTAAAAGATCCAAATCGCCAAAATCTGAAAAAGAAAAAGCTTCTTCTAAAAAGGTTAAAGAATCGAAAGGATCTGTTAGAAAGACGACAGATGAAACTAAGAAGAAGAAATCTGAAAGTAAAGAGAAAGATAAAAAGAAGAAGGAAAGATCCAGAAAGAAGAAGAAAAAGTTAACTACTGATGCAACTCCATCTGATAGTACGAAAATCAACAACGATACCACCAACGATGACAACGACAAGAAGAAGAGGAAGAAGAAGAAGAGAGTCAGAAAGCCAAAGACAAAAGGGGGTGAAGACATGGCTGTGCAATCAGGAGGAGGAGGAGGAACCGCCCCTGCACCAGCCACAACAAAAAAGGCGCCCAAACAACAAACAAAGTCTACAAAACAAAGTAACAAAGACAGCAACAACAACAGTGATACATCTGCATTGAAACCGCCAGCACAGCAACATAAATCAGCTTTAACTTCTTCTAGTAGTACGCCAACACCAACAGCACTAAAGAAAAAGATTTTTTTGAAAAAGAAACCAGAAGCCTGATCGTTTCATACATTCCAGGCAAACAAGGGATCAAAAAAAAAAAAATAAATTAACAGGATAAGAAAAAGGAAGTTTCATCACGATGAATGATAATTATAAAAGCCAGTTCAAAACAATTCAAGCTACTATAAGATGGGTAAGTCCTTAAAACAGAACCATACACCGAGGAAACAGTCTTTTTCCCATTTTTTTACTCAGCACCACTTATTTGTTAGCAACATTTCAAATGCTGTGAACGAAAATCAATCTTTTGGTAATCCATTATATAAATATATATAAATAAATTGATTTCCATTCCCAACCCACTAATACAAAGAAAAAACCATTTGTTACTAACTAATACATAAATGTAAATATAAATCAGATTCAGGAATACGATTCACAATCAATAACATCAACACCATTAATTAAAGATTTTTTATCACCTATTTTCATTAATGAAATATTAATGAACATCATTGGAGAACAACCAACGATTCTCACAAAGAAGGAGAAAAATAGTAAAGATAACGAAAAGGATAGAAATGATTATTGTTTTACTGATTATTATAAGAAGTTAATTGATTGGTTAAAGTTGTTATTCATAGGGAATGAAACCGTTGAATATCATTTGAGTTTGATCAAGCCAGTTATATTGGATGATTATATATCAATGGTTACATCAAACACTCGATCAGAAAACACCAAGAAAGATACCAAAGATGAGAACAGTAATAATAATGATAATAGCAATGATAGCGCTACAGGCAAGACTAAACCATTACAATTGAAAACTTCACAACTCAATAATAGTACAGAGGTAAACATTGAACAACTTGAATTATTTGATCAAATTTATTTTTTGTGTTGTTTACTATTGGTTACTGGAGTTAGGGGTCGTCGAATGGCATGGGCAATGACAAATATAAACTATTTACCTATTGAATACAAGAGATCGTTGGAGAGGTTCAACTTGATCGCTGATAAACCCAACGATGGAAATAGACAAAACGTTATTGGTAATAGTATTGGCATTGGAGAGGAAGGAGAAGGTGACGATTATGATAATATTGGCAGATTGAAACAGATATTGATTGAAAAAGATCAACAAATTGAGAGACTATTAAAATTGAACGATGAATTGAAAACAGAAACAATTACTAAGAATGAAAGTCTAATTAGTTTGATAAACTCATTAACGGTTAAAAACAACGAATTGGATAAATCAAACAATGGAAATGTATCAAAGATTCAAAGTATGAGAAATACGATTGATCGGTTGAACGTTAAAATCAATAAATTGGAATTTTTGGATAGTACTGGATTAGGTACAAGCAGTGAAAATTCTTTAGAGTTGTCAATGTTGAAGTTTGAAGGGAAGGTTATGGAAGAGTTTGTTAAATTGATAGTTACTGGTGTTGGTAGTGGCGGTGGTATTGGTGGACTACCCTATATGCAATCATAATTTTGCATGTTCTTTTTTTTTTCTTTACTTTTCAGATCATTCATATAGTTGAGTTTGGAATTATATTGTAAAGAGGAAAATTTGTGTATTTGTTGTATATACATAATATATATATAAAAGGTGTAGAAATAGAAATTGGGAGAAAAAAAGTTGTATATATATATATATTATAAAAGAATATCAACCATTGAATAATTTCGGAACTGGACTTTGTTCAAAATGGGATTGAAAAGTAGAACTGAAATATAACACCACTTGCAATTGACACACTAAACATATAATATGCTTGAAAAATAAAACATATACAAAGACAAAAATAAAAAAAAAGAACACAAGGAAAGAAATAACATTGGAATTTAGATTGGTTTTTTTTTTTTAGAAGAGGGCATCTAAACAACAACAAACACACATACCAGCCAAACAAGCACTTAAACAACTACTGTTATTACTCTTTGGTTGTTGTTGATGAACGTAAACCGGTTGTGGTTGTTGTTGGTAGTATTGTGGTTGTTGTTGTTGGTAGTAACCTTGTTGAGGTTGTTGGTAGTATTGTTGTTGACCTCCAAAACCTCTGTTTTGGTTGTCATACATTGGTTGTTGTTGTTGTTGTGGCTGTTGATATTGCATGTTTTGCTCGTTTTTACCGGAGTTGTAAAAATCATTTGCGGAACCTGATTGTGGAGCACCAGGTTGAGACTGTTGAATGTATATGCTTATTATTGGCAGATAATATGGATGTTAGTAAAGAATTGTATGAAATTAAGAGAGCAAATGAGTAAGTAGAATTATTAATTAAATCATATGTTTTGGATTGTTAAAGCACAGTGGGAAATGCCATGCCAATTGTATATGTAAATTAGTGTTTTTTTTAACTTTTATCTTGAATAAATCAAATGGTGTTGGATGAATAGTGTCTATTGGTATGATTTGAATAATTATTAAACTGATTAATTGGTAAGTGTAGTTATTTGGTTTATATATATATGGTTGGTGATTTGAAAGGTGGCACAGCAAAAATGTAGGTTTTTTTTTTTCTTGTATGGGGGGGGGGTTGAATTAAAAAAACTAATCCAATTCAATGGATATGATTTAATTGAGATTGATTGTATAAATAAAAGATACATACATTGTATTGACTCATAGTTATACGTATATGAATTGGGTAAATGGTTTAAATGGTGAAAGAGAAGAAATAAGAAGAAGAAGACAGTTCAAGTTTTACTATAACTATTTCTAAATATAAGTATCCAATTTATTTGTTAGAACAGTTTTTTAGTTTTTTTAGTTTTTTGGTCATTTTGGGAAAGTGACCGCAATAAACCCACAAAAAAGCACAGCCTCTTTGAAGGGACTATCTATTTGTAAAACATCTCTGCACAGACAACAGAAAAAAAAAACAATTAATAATAATAATATTACACTTTTTAGCTTTGATATTTTAACAACCAATCAATTGGATAGATATAGTGCATATACAAGATAGTAAATAAACAGCTAGAATGCATTTACTTTTCAGCATAATAACCAAAACGATTTGTTTATGGTGGTATTCGAAAAATACGCATCTGGCTCCACCATCTCTGGATTTCCCAAGTTTTTTTTCACTTCACCCCCTTATATAAGCTTGATTTTTTTTTTCCCCTCCAATAATGACAAAAATGGTTGGGTGGTTAAGTAATTGAGAAGACCAATAATAACAGAACTTTTACAATGTGTGCATGTTTATAGGAAAGAACTGATGAACAAAACGAACAGAACTATGTTATTGTATTGTTTTAATCAATGAGATTAGGCAAGGGATTCATTTTAGAAAAAGCTAGAGAAAAAGATCAGCTATTGTACATTGTGCACATTTACTCACCGTATTTTTTACTTTACTTTGGGTAAACAACTGTGTCGGTTTTTTTCGAGAAATGCAAATGTGATTGATATTAGTGTTTAGTGATATTGTTGAACGATTTAGGCGTTGGTTTTGTGTATCTAATTGAATACACTAAATACACATATAAGTCAATCACTTTTTTCACTTTGATGATTGGTGAGAAACAAACAAACGCGCTTATTTATTTACACAATCCAATCGATTAGTTGAAAAAGTAAAAGCGATTTTGAATAGCTTAAAAAACAAAAGCCAGCCAAAGTGACTGAACAAGTGAAATTGATTCTCTGATTCATTTGTTGAAAGTATTTAAATGTATATATATATATATGTAGATATATATATTGAAATAATAAGGTGTTTACGATGACCGATACAAGACAATAGAATAATAGTTTGGTTAAGGTACGCGCAAAGCGAAAGGGAAAGAAAGACACTGACGAAATTCTTGTTTTAAACATTTTATTTTTATTTTGAGAAATAAAAATTAGAATAAACACACTTGATCTGATCTAAATCTGGACTTGTCCTTTGTCTTTTGACTTGTTCCATGTTCCATGCTCCATGTTTCATTTCAATTATACTTATATTTTGTTTTTGTATACTTTAAAATAGTTTAATAATATATATCTTAACTACATACATCCAACAACAACAACTATATACTCTCTTTTCAATTGAACAATTTATAAACAACAACTGGAGTAGGTCAATTCTAGATCTCATCAATCAAACAACAACAAACGAAAAGACCCACCTCAACATACACATATAGCATTAGTGAATTACATATAAGATTAAAAAAAAAAAGACATCATCATCAACTTATTATAGATCCCACTCCCTCTGACAGATCAGATCAAATGAATAGTCAACCACAGCTCAATATACAAAAGAAACAATTTACACGTAAAGATCTTGATCTTGATGATGATGATTATGGTATCAACCAACAAGCAATGTCTAGTCTGGACTTTCTGGACATGCCACCTAAACACTCATCTTTAAGTCGAAAACTTTCAGGAAGTGATGAATCTCAAGCTAGTTCAACCGTCATACATTCAATTCATAGATCAGAGAGCCGATTAACAAAAGAAAATTTAAATTCTCTCGTAGTTGATACTCTAAACACAGAAGTTATTTATAATCAAAGACAGGCCAAGATTAACCAAAAACAGGATACTCGACACCAAACAGTGAATAATGAAGTTGAAGAATATTACAATATGTCCCATACAGAGATCGTTGATGTGAATACTTATGCTGATAAGGATATTTTTCATGATGATGAAGAAGTGGAAGATGATGAAGAAGATGGTAATTTGAACGCTTATTTGGATGATATATTGACTTCTCCACCTGCTTCTCCACCTAGAGAGTTGGATCCAAACAAACTTTATGCCCTTTATGATTTTAATGGACCCGATCCGTCACATTTGGAACTTTTCAAAGATGATCCTGTTGAATTATTGAATGATTCAGATAGTTATTGGTGGTTAGTTCGTAAAGTTATCAATTCAGACGTTGGATTTGCACCTGCTGAAATTTTAGAAACTTTTGAAGAAAGATTAGCAAGATTGAATTGTTGGAAAAATGAAGTTATTGAACGAAATGATGTTGCTGGATTAAGTACTGACGATATGAAAACTTTTCAAACAAACTCTAAGAAAAGGTCTAGTGAGGTTAGTTTACCCTATGGAATCAATAATTCAAGTTGTATTATAAATCAAACAGGATCAAACATCACAATGAATGCTGTTGATGGTGCCGATGAAAGTTTCAAGAGTAGAGAAAGCAACTCTTCTTTGATGTTATTAGAAAGAAGAAGTTCTTTGAAAAGAAGTAAGTCATCAATCAGAAAAACTGTTAGTTTTGCACCAAATGCAGGTGGTTTACCAGATTTGAACGAGGATGAAGATATCAAAAGTGAAGTTGTCAGTGAAACTTATGGTGACATTGACCAAAAACTGACAGTTAATAAGAGAATTAGTAACTCTAACTTTTTAGTGAAGAATTTAGATGAATATAACGAAAGGTTTGCTAGTTACTCTGATAATGAAGATGATCGAGACGATGGGAATTATGATTTCGATGATTATGATGACAATGAAGCAAACGAGGATTTAAGTACCAGAAGCGTGGAACACATTGGAATACACAGATCAGTTGGTCCTGTTACTCATGATTTCCATCAACCTCCAAATGCACAATTCATGTCCACCGTGGACTCAATTGGATCGTATTCACCGTCAACGATATCTGATGCTGAATTTATGGAACAAACACCCGAGATAGTTCAAGGCGAAATAACAGCCGAAGAAGCTGAAGATCACCATGATACAACTTTACAATCCGAAGCTTCAACATCATCATCGATTCAAATGACACCTTCTACACACACTATTCAATCATCTGCTATTACACCTGGTTGTGGTGGAAAATTACAAAAATCAGGATTTCAAGCGATGTCATTCCAAGAGAAGCGTAACCAATTTTTGGAAGGCCAGAAAAAGAGACAAACTTCAAACAGTAGTAGCATTAAAATGCTGGATGAATTGATAAATGAAAATCCTGAATTTAAACAAGGCATGGAAGAAGATGACGACGAAGATGACGAGGAAGCTATCATGAACGATCAAAAGGATAACTCCATACTGTCAGCAAATTCTACAATTTCATCATCATCAACATCAGCTGTTGCCCAACATGGAACCACAAAGGCAGATGGGGGAGCAAATCTATTTGGTAGAAGTATTGCAACTTCTTCATTAGAAACCACAACTGATTCATTGGTTAGTTCCACTATTTCAACAACAGCAACGGCAATAACAAAGAAACAAGACAATACCGTGTTTTTAAGCAATCCAAAATTAAGAACAATCCAAAATCAAGAATCTATTGTTGCATTGGAAAGTTCAAGTAGAAACTCAAGTTCATCTTTGATTCAAATGGATAAGTTACATCCTGTGACAAACGAACTTTTTAATCCTTTGTATAATCAATTAGACGAACTGGAAAAAATGTTGAATGATATTGTTTTGAATTGATTTGGTTTGAATTGATTTGTATTTTATGTATATTATTAATATTTTTGTTATCTTCTTTTCTTCTTCTTTTCTTATATTATTCTTCCTCAATTTAATTAATAATAACGTCATTGTAATAAAAAGATTACGAATATTACGTAGCCGATTGAAAAAGGATAATTGATGGTAAAGCCAGCAGGGATTTTTCTCTGGTAATCTGATAAATCATACATGTGTATCTTTTCCCTGCTAAATACGTTAGTTAGTTACCTTTTAAGTAGTCTTTTCATATCTGTTCTTATTGCGTAAACGCTTAACACTTAAGCCACTTAAAAGTAAGTTTAAAAATAAGCTATTACACCTATACAACTCCAGTAGCCATCATTTATTTATAAGCTTCAAGTTAGCCGCCCTCTAAAAACCTTTAATTCTTTTACAGTCAATTACCCGATTCGGTTTCTGGACGTGTAGCAATCATAAGAATTATGATGTATGTAATGAGCGTGTCTAAACAATTAAGTGTATATATTATAAGAAAAAAACAATCCAAAAAAAAAAAATTCAAAAAAAAAATAATTATTAGAATAGAATAATAAATAATATTTAAAAAAAAATTAAAGGTAACATTGTCATAAGACAACTAACTCTTTCCAAAAAGGATAACTATAATTTTTTTTTGTTTGAGTGATTACACACACATATAAAGATATATAATTATATATATTAGACAGTGAAAAGAATAGAAATTTTTGAAGAGTGACAAGTAAGCCAATAGACAAAAGTCTTGAACACTGATACATAAGATTTCCATTGGATTATAAAAGAAAAAGCAAAAAAAAAATAACACAGTATTAAGTGTACATTAATAGTTTTAGATACTTTTATCCAGTTCCAATTATCTTACAGCAGATTTGTTTCACATATATATATCATTAGTTATATATATCTACATTTTAATTTTTGAACAAATGCAATTGAAGTCTAAAAATTTCTAACAGGAGAAAAACACACAGTTGCAAAAAGTCCCCTCCCCTCCTTCTTCCCTTCTCATATATTATATCAAAACGTAACAACGTGCATTATCAAACCCACATATAAATAAATTTTCATAATATGTCAAGTTGGTCGCCAAATCCGCAAGCTTTGGAACAATTAGTGTTGATCCTATCAGGTACTCTAGCACCAAACACACAGGTTCGCAAAGAAGCAACACAAGCTTTGGAAACAGCTAAATTACAAGAAGATTTTGATAATTATTTACTTCATATTTTAATCAATGGTGAATCTCTACAACCTGCAGTTAGAGCCAGTGCTGGTCTATTAATGAAGAATGACTTGATCAAAAATTTCAAAAATAAATCAATTGATTTGAAAAACCATTTAATGACTGAAATTCCGAAAGGTTTGTTGGATTCCCAAGTGATGGTTAGAAATATAACAGGTAACGTTATAACAACGTTGCTTTCTAATTACGGTGTTGCACAATGGCCAAACATCTTACCGAACTTAATGGAGTTGGCTAGCGGTGCAGCAGGCACTACTGAATCACAAGAAGGTGCAATGAGTGCATTGGTTAAGATCTGTGAAGATTCTTCGAGATTGTTGGATAGAGAATATAACGGTGAACGTCCTTTAAATTTCATGATTCCTAGTTTCATCGAATTGACTAACTGTTTAAACCCAAAGCTCAAAAGTTATGCAATCACTTGTATAAATCAATTCTTGTTAATAAAAACACAAAGTATTTTGATTCATTTGGACAAGTACTTGGAAAGATTGTTTGTTTTAGCTAACGATGAGGATCCTAAAGTTCGTACGCAGGTGTGTACTGCATTTGCCAACATTTTAGATGCTAGACCTGATAAATTGATGCCTCATTTAGATGGTGTTATTAACTACTGTATTCATTCGGTTAAAGATACCAACGAGGATGTTTCATTAGAAGCATGTGAATTTTTATTAGGTTTGGCAACTTCAGAGATGCCAGAGGATGTCATTAGTCCTAAATTAGAATTAATTGTTCCTGTCTTGTTAGAAAATATGGCATATTCAGAGATGGAGGTTTACATGTTTGAAAATGCTGATGATTACGAAAATGAGAATGTTGAAGATAAAGATGATGATATTAAACCACAAATGGCAAAGGGTAAAGATTCACACAAGATTAGTAGCAAAAATTCACAACAACAGAATGGTAAGAATGGTGGTACTGGTGCTGATTCTGATGATGAATCTGATGACGATTCTGACGATGAGGATAACTCTGATGGATCACTTGAATGGAGCTTGAGAAAATGTTCCGCTGCTACACTTGATGTTTTAGCAACAAATTTCCCTAGTGAAGTTTTAGAAGTTTCATTGCCTGTTATTAGAGAACGTATTACATCACCTGAATGGCCAGTTAGAGAATCTTCAATTTTGGCTCTCGGTGCCATTGCAGAAGGTTGTTTAGAACAGGCATCTACTCAACTACCTTCATTGATTCCATTTTTGGTTGATAGATTAAAAGATTCTGAAACTAGAGTTAGACAAATCACTTGTTGGACCTTGGGTAGATACTCTGCCTGGGTTTGTTCCGAAGCTTTGAGTGGTGGTTCTTGTGCTAACTATTTCGTGCCAACTTTCCAATCAATTATGGAATGTGCTTTGGATACTAAGAAAGTTGTTCAAGAAAGTGCTTGCTCTTCATTAGCTGATTTTATTGATTCTTCCGAACCTGAATTAATTGTTCAATTCATTGAACCATTGTTACAACATTTCCAAATGTATTTCAAGAAATATCAAAGAAAAAATTTGATCATTTTATACGATACCGTTCAAACCTTTGCTGAAAAAGTTGGTGACAAATTGAAATATGAAAAAGAATTCATTGACATTTTAATGCCTCCATTGATTGAAAAATGGGAATTGTTACAAGATGACGATAAAGATTTATGGCCATTACTGGAATGTATGTCATCTGTGGCTGCAGCACTTGGTGAATCATTTGCACCATATGCAATCCCAGTGTATGAAAGAGCCCTAAGAATCCTAACAACTTGTGTTCAACAAGTCAACATGTCAAACGATGATCCATCCTTTGATGCACCTGAAAAAGATTTCATTGTTACTTCAATTGATTTGATGGACGGTTTAGTTCAAGGCTTGACGCTTCATTCTGGTGGATTAATCCAACAATTTGATTCTGCTGAACTTTCATTAATGAGACTATTGTTGATTTGTTTCGAAGATCCAACCGATGACGTTAGACAAAGTGCCTATGCATTGCTAGGTGATCTATGTATCTACTTGTTAGATGCGATTGTTTTACCAAACTTACATGAAGTTATGGTTTGTATCGGTAAAGAAATCACCAATAGAACTTTCAATTCAAGTGCTGCTTGTAATAATGCGGTTTGGGCACTTGGTGAAATTTCACTTCGTATTCCAAGGGATACTTTCAAGCAATACCTTGACAATTTCATGTTGGTGTTGATACCGTTATTGCATAGCAGTGATGTTGAACAAACGGTTTTGGAGAATGCTTCTATTACAATCGGTCGTTTTGGTTCATTGAACGCTTGCGATATGGGTGTTTATTTGTCCGAATTTTTAATCACTTGGTGTTCTTTTATGAAGTACCTTGAAGAAAACGAAGAGAAAGAAACCAGTTTTGAAGGTGTTTGTAATATCATTACGATGAACCCAACTGCTATCAACGTTGTTGAACTCAATGGTAGAAACGGTTTGAAACAGTTCATTGACTGTATCGGTATGTACGAGAATCCAAATGAGAGTTTAGCAACGATGTTCCATTTGCTGTTGAATGGGTTTAAGAATGGGTTAGGTGAAAATGGTTGGAATAGTATCATTGGTGAATTGGATCAATACGTTGGTGATGTGTTGAGAGCAAAGTATGGTGTTTAAATATTTACACAGAAGCAAACAGGATACATATATATACACGTCTTGTTTGGTATCATTTTGTTGTTGATTTGATTTCTGGTGATTTTTGTTGCATTTTTCTCTATTCGGGAGTAACCTTTCAATTACTAATCATTTTGTTCGTTTCTTGTTTTTTTTTTATGTAGTATTTATATAGTCTTATTTATAAAGTTTAATTTTAATATTTGAGTTTCTTTTAATGTAGCAAAAAAATGATAATAGTATTAATAATATATAATGTTTGGTATAAAATAATAAATGACAAATTATAGATTGGATTGAAAAAATAGAAAGCATGTTTTACATAAACAAGCCAGTTCTAGGTTCAAGGATTAACTGTCCTCTAGGGACATCAACAACACCTTTACCCAAAGAATAAATGGATTCACCTCTTAGAATAGTTTCATAGACTCTTCCTTTCAATTCTTTACCGTCATAAGCAGTCAACTTGTTTTTGAAGAAAGTTCTAGCATTAGCAACGGTGAAAACACAATCCGGATCGAAAATTGCAAAATCAGCATCTAACCCAGGCCTAATGGATCCCTTTTTATGTGATAAACCAACTTGAACAGCAGTGTTATAACTGCACCATTTAGCAACGTCTTGTAAAGTTATACCGAATTTGGTTGAACCTTCGGTCCATAACAAGGGTAATCCAAATCCAACTGATGCGATACCACCCCATGCAGCGAAGAAATCACCTCTATCCAAACCTTTCAATTCAGGTGTGCATGGCGAATGATCAGAGACAACGGATGTAATGATATTGCTTTGTAAACCTTCCCATAAATGAATTCTATTGTCATCTGTTCTAATTGGTGGACAACATTTAAACTGGGTAGCCCCATTAGGAATATCTTCAGAGTGTAAAGTCAAGTAATGAAAACAAGTTTCCACCGTTAATGGTAAGTTCAATTCTTTTTGGGCATTTTCAATCATTGGTAATGCTTGTTTTGTAGCTAAATGGACAATATGGACAGGAGTGGTTGGATTTTTTTTTGAACATTCAATAATGTTTGAAATTGCAGTCATTTCTAAAGAATCTGGTCTTGATTTCAAAAATGAGTCGTATGAAGTTGGATCTGATTCACCTTCTTCGATGAATTTTTCATGTGGATGTAAAACAGGTTGAACGGATTGATGGTGTGGTACGTTGGTACCACTGCAACAACCAGTTTCCATTTCAGCGTGGAACATCAACATCGTATCGAATCCTTCCACTGTCTGTAAAGCTTTTCTAATGTACGTTGGATCAATCATTGGGAATTCATCAACACCACTCTCCATCATAAACCCTTTGAAACCTCTAACACCGGCATGGATTAAAGGCACTAGACTATCCAGGTTTGTTGGAATCAAACCTCCCCAAAATCCAGTATCCACCCATGTTTGGCCTTTAGCGGCTTCTAATTTTATGTTCAAGTTTTCGATTGTTGTTGTTGGTGGGACAGCATTTAAAGGCATGTCGATAACAGTGGTGACACCACCGGATGCAGCTGCTTGAGTCCCCGTTGCAAAGCCTTCCCATTCGGTACGGCCCGGTTCGTTTAAGTGGACGTGGGCGTCAACTAGACCAGGGAGTATGGCCAGGTCATTGAGTTGTCTGTATGATATAACGTTGTATTTTGATAAGATTGGTGATTTTTCTGATAGGACTTCTTCGAAAACGTTGATGATTCTACCCGAGGTTGTTGAGTAGATGATCGTAGCTGGAATGAGCCTGTCACCAATGACGACTTTGTTTGAAGATATAGCTTTGGACATGTGTGTGATTTGTGAAAAGACTGTGTGTTTTGTGTTTGAATGAAGTTGGTGGTGGTGTATATATTGGTGATGGTAGCAGTAAGATGAAGAACGAACGGTAGGTAATATATGTCGAAGAAAAAAAAATATAAACAGTCGATGAAAATCAAGAGAATTTTGACAGAGTTTATATAAATATATATATGTATATAATTGGATAAATTGGATGAATAACGAGTTTGTGCAGTTGTATTGTTAAGGATTTAAAAAAGGTCTTAAGCGGTAATAAAAATGCACCTCGAAATTTGTCAAATAGCTTGTTGAGAGAATGG
Organism: Ogataea salicorniae; assembly: GCA_030557545.1. NCBI lineage: Eukaryota > Fungi > Ascomycota > Pichiomycetes > Pichiales > Pichiaceae > Ogataea > Ogataea salicorniae. Next base: position 29,578 of record JAKTPI010000090.1, on the reverse strand, counting down.
GTTGGTGGCTATTGAAGAGGTTAAGTAGTGGTAAAGGAGATTTGGAAAGACTCTTTTTCCTTTTGTTTGATATTCTTGTAACGTAACTCGCCCTCCCGGTTCAAAGTGTATATGATTCCCTATACATTATATTACATTATACTGAAATTCTTATCTGGGTATGTTGATCGTTGATAGAGAGATAACAGTTTTAGCGATAAGCGTTGTTTCTTTTTTCCGCTGCGAGATCTGTGGGTCGGTCCCGGCGTTTCCCGGCATCCCGAGTGCACACGATCTCCAATTGCACCTAATTGGGAAACTCGGCCGATATAACTAACCTGGTTACCCACTTACTTTGGGTTTTTATTTAGGGATACTTTTCATTTTTATTAAAGATCCCACTTTTCCAATAACACATTAAAATAAAATGCCTTAAAAACAACCTAAATAATAATAATTTATATAACTCACTTACAAACTCAACATTTCTTGAATAACAGCATCGGATTCAAACTCTTTTTTGAATTCAGCGTTGTCTCCTTTAACTAATGAGACTAAAACATCAGTAACTTTTTCAGGTTCTAAAGCTTCAACACCTCCAAGTTCTTCAACTTTCAACTTCCAAGTTTTCAAAATCTTTTTGAAAGTTTCGTTACCTTTCAAAATCTCCTCATTTGTGAATTTACCCTTCTTGACAACCTGTTTACTACCGTGAGAGTGGTCGTCTAATTCACGTGCCTTACGTTTAGCCATTGCAATAATCTTAGATGGGAATTTAACAACTTCTGCAACGTGAACACCAAACGATTGATCTGAGATACCTGGTTCAACTTTATACAATAACGTAATACTACTGTCTGTTCCAACTTTAGCCTCATTTTCAGAATTAATAACGTCTTCGACGTGAGCAACAACGTGTAAATTCTTAACAGTTTCGACTTGTTCAGACAATGCAGTCAATTCGTAGAAATGAGTTGCAAATAAAGTGAATGCTCTGATTTTCTTTGAAATGAATTCGGAAATTGACCAAGCTAATCCAAACCCATCATAAGTGGAAGTTCCTCTACCCAATTCATCAACGATAATCAAGGAATTACTGGTTGCTGTTTTCAAAATTGATGACATTTCCAACATTTCGGACATGAAAGTTGAAACACCTTTCAATTGTGAGTCGGATGCACCAACTCTTGCTAATATAGAATCAAATATACAAATTTCTGAACCTTCAGAGCATGGGATGAAACAACCAATCTGATTCATTAATGAAATAACTCCAACGGTTCTAATATATGTTGATTTACCACCCATGTTTGGACCCGTAATTATAATGAATTCCGTTTGATCCCTTTCAAATTGAATATCGTTACTAATAAAAGTTAGATTGTCTTGTTGTTCCAAACATGGATGTCTTGCTTCCATTAAATTCAACGATCTATTAGAGTCATTCAATCCAGAGATTTTGGATGGTTTAATGTATTGAATTGGTGCAAATGCAGAAGTATGTGCAAATGAAATTAAAACGTCCAATTTGTTCAATTCAGTAGATAGTTTGAGGAAAATTGCAGAATATGTAGATGTAATTGAAATGATTTCTTTTACAACTTCATTCTGGGCTCTTTGGTAATCATCCTGTAATGTTTTAATTTGTGAACTTAATTGACTTAGTTCGCCAGTTGTGAAATAAACACCAGCTTTCACTGTTGATAATTCTTTGTATTTTTTGTTACCTCTCAAACAAGATGAATCGTTTCTAGTCAATCTGAAACACCAACCGTGTGCATGATGATCTTCCAACTTCAATTTCTTGTCTAACTCCATACCTAAATCATCACCGGCATCTTCATGAATGTTTCTAATTCCTTGTTTGATTTTCTCTAGTTGTTTGCTAATTTTCATTAAAGTCTCATCAAATTCAGGGTTAATTGCAACCATAGAGTTCATGGACTGTGCTGACGTTGCTTCTTCTAAAGATGATATATCGATGGTGGTTTCAATAAGTTCTTGGTATTTCATCAAAGCTTGTGAATACTCAGTAACAGGTTTAATCCACAAGTCGTTAAACAATTCCCTAACTTGATTTTTACTTTCATCGTCTGCAATCTCATCCATTGAAGTTGTTAAATATTGCAATAAATCAGGTAGTTTGATACATAACTGATACAGTCTAATAACATCATCTAACCTTGAACTTTTGTTAGAAGAACTCAGCTTTTTAACCAACTTCGAAACGTCAGGAACTTCATTTAGAAATCCATTTTGTAAATTGGTTCTTAAATTCATATCTTCCACGAAATGTTCCACAATTAAATGTCTCTTATTAATTTCATTGATATCAACTAATGGTTGTTTCAACCATTGAGAAAGCAATCTAGTACCACCAACAGTCTTACAATTGTTCAACAATCCAAACAGAGATGTACTTTTGTTCATTGAATTGTTGTAGGATGGTGGGGGGAACAAGTTCATTGCTTTAACAGCTGCATAATCCAACTTCATAAACTGTTCTAAATTATGTTTGCCTATTGAATGTGAGCCAAAATTCACACTGTCAGAGAGTAAAGACAGGTATGAGATTAATGCATTTGAACAACCAAGTGCCACTGTTAACGACGATAGCTCGTTTGTGGAAAGAACTAGATTGTTTCCTGAAAGTCTCACCAAGTCTTGCTCTATGTTCTTAGTATTGAATTCACTTGGTTTAAAATCTGAAATGACGATATCACAACGATCGATTAATTGACGTAGTTTATCCATGTCAGGATCTGGAACTGTTGAGGTGGATGTTGGAACAAGACACTCTTTGACTCCTAATTGAATTAAAGCTGATTCCAAGTTTGAAAATAAGTCATTATCATTAAATTCACAAACTCCAATAAATTTGGAATTTGGATCATAAAAACTGAATCCGATTCTTTTACCTTCTGATGAAGAATTAATCAATTTTAAAGCGGCGATCAAGGAAACGGAACTGACATCTGAAGAATTGATAAAATCTTCAATTTCAGTCAAATTACCAGGAGATGCCAGTTTCAGATTATCCCAATTTTTGGAATAGATTTCCAGTTTGTAACCAGCGTCAAGGATAACCAATTTCAATAAATTGGAAAAAACGGCTGGTGATAAAGTAACGAATTGAATAACTTTTTTTTCTGCATTAGCCGTTTTCAAAACGGACTGTGTCTTGTAAATCAAATCAGCAACCATTTCTGCATCTTCGTCTAGCATGATATAGTATTCACCTTTATCAACAACTCTAAGTGTTCTGGCATTCTTGGGTGGTAATCTGAGGTACTTCTTATAGAAAGATGCCTGATCTCTATCGTCACTAAACTTCAATTCTGGTCTGATACTCGACATTTCCTATTTTTTCTTTTAATGGTGATTGATGTATTAGATGTTGATATTTTGTGTTGTTTAAGGGGTATACTATGATGTATTTGAATGAAAAAAAAAAAAGAGATACCAAAAATCAATAGCTTTGGCATATCGAATATTTAATACAGGGCATTTTCCTAAAACACGAAATCCGGTAACTAAAAACAAAGAAATAAAACGCGTTTTTATTTTGATATGGGGAGACTTTAGTGTGCAAGCTTACATAAGCGCTTATATATATAGAAAAAATGATATATCACAACTTTTCTGTACTTTTTGGTTAATTTATCATCATCATCAAAGGACGAATATGGATTAAAGTTAAGTTGTCTATATTATTTACAAACTTTTGGAAAACGATCAAAAAAAATCAAGAAGAATAAGACAAAAGTAAACAAAAACGAAAAAAAAAACACACAAAAGAGAATGGGAAACGAGGAATGAAACGTAAAAGTAGAGTCTAATGGGGGGTTCTTTTTTTCTTGCTTTGTAGGGTATACATGATAACGACTCAGTTATTTAAGCAGCACCGTAATTAGTATTGGAAGTTGTAATGTTCAATGGATTTGATTCGTCATCGTTCAGGGATGAATACTCGCTATCGGACTCTTCAGTCTTGTAAATGAAGAATTGAACAAAAATGATGAAATCTAAGAATAAAGTACCTAAAGAACCAGCCAACCATGAAGAATTGACCAAAATGTATCTCTTACCGGTACTAACGCAAAGAATTGAAACAACGTAGGTAATGTTACCTAAACATGCAAACAAGAAGAACATGAATGAGATACCTTCACAAGATTTTCTTTCATAATTCAACATTATTTGTGGGAAACGGGAACCCAAATATAGGGCAGCACAGAACCAACCGAAAGTTTGACCAAAAACGTTGAGTACAAGGTCTGAATCCTTCGGTGGTTCGATATTGTCCTCATCTGGATGACGGAAATACCAACCACCTGCACCAGCAAGGATAACCAATAAGATCATCAATATGTTGTAGTAAACTTCTCTACTCTTTTCTGACAATGAGTTAATATTGACACCATCGATATCATTAAAGCTGTTAACTTCATCGGCAGTGGTATCCATCTCTTCTTCGTTGTGATGATGATGGTTGTGGAAACTGTCATGAGAGACAACTGTTTCTAGAATTGTTTCGTGTTCGTTCAATGGGTTGGCTGGTGATAAATGGATAGGATCAACGTGCTCTTTAGCCTTACCATGTCCGTAAACTAGACATTGCCACAGTAAAACTATATCTGCTAAAGTATAATAGATAGCAAGGATAATCATTGTCGGAAGCACGCCTTGCATTATGGCACCAATAACATTGAAAAAATCACCTAATAACCAGAGAACAACAAACATTAATGAAAGACCTTCGGCTGATTGTCTCATGAAATTTTGGTAGATTTGTGGAGCAAAAACAATGATCCAACATGCGATAGAAATGGAACTGTATGTAATTAAAGAAGAATACGTTCTTTTGTTAGTACATCATCTGTTGTTATTAGAACTTTAAATGGTGGAAAGATACTTACCCTGTAATTCCACTCACTGCTTGAGCATCAATAACTAAGGGACTTGGAGGAGGAGCCATTTCAGTATTTTGTGTGGTTGTGGTTGTGGTTGTGGTTTGTTGTATATTTCTTTTTCTTTTTCTCTCTATAAATAAGCTTAATAACGAATCTATACCGGGGAGTTGATGTGAATCAAAGAGATTAGTTTATCAAATGAGGGTGTATTATATATAAGTCACAAAGATATTGAATAAAAAATAAAAGTCTTGAATGTAGCGAAAAAAACGAGTAATGGATGTTTATCAAAGTATATCTTTAAAACAAAACAGATTATAATTCAATACAGTCAAACAAACACTTCTTTCGTCCATGATCAAATTCTTGTCGCAGTGTAATTCTGGTGCCAAATAAAACACTTGCTTTAGTATGACGGTATTATATAATTTGATTGTTAGCGTATGTGTATGCTTATGTCATGTTGTTGGTTGTTTTCTCCTTACTGTAAAAAATTTTCGAATTTGGTCACATGACGCATTTTGTAAGGCGGGGGAAAGAAAAAGGAAAAGAGACTTTTTCACTTCAATTGACTGTTGTTGTTGTTGTTGTTGTTGTTTTGAAGGAGTAAAAATCAATTTTCACCAAAGAGAAAAAAAAATGGATATCGTATTTACAGGTATTAATTGCCAGTGTTTATAGTTTAGAGTAAACTACATCACAAAATACACAGTAATGCAAAAATGTACAATGTAAATAGACGGCTGCACCCTAATTAAACAACCGAAGTCAAGGGTCCCCGTTTAATCAAGAAGAAAACTGATTTGTACACAACATGAAGGATCTTTAGTTCTTATCACTGCCAAAAAAAAAGTATATATATTTGCCAATCAACTAACATAAAGTGTCAAAAAAAAATTAAACGGGGTTCTTACTGTGTGTATCCTTTCGTTTACCAAAGGACGAACACATTATCTCACTTATCAAGTCAAAACTTTTGTTGCGTCGTTCGACGTGTTAAAAGGGAAAAATCTCCCAAGTCGCTCGGACACTAAAAAAATTTTCTTTCCCTATGAGATGATACTTTTCAAAGTATGGAGTAAAAGTGGTTCTTTTTTTAATTGATTGTATGATCTTATCTTACTTGATCCAGTTTCCTTCATATTCAGTAACAATTGAAAAGTTTGACTAGTGAAACTTTTTCAAAAGATGTCTGAACCTATTACCTCAAACGGAATCACCTCCATTATACCAGATGCTTCCAATGTTGAACAATCAGTTTCACCGACCCCAGATCCAACATCCGATGCTTCTACACAACTGACACCTTCACAACATATGGAAATCAATAAAAGCAAGCCACGTGTTGAGATCCCTGAGGGGATGAGTAAATCTGCTTGGAAGAAATTGGAAAGACGTAGAAGATGGGCTGAAGATCATGAAAAGCACAAAGAAGTGAAACGTGTGAAACGTAAGCAAAATAGAAGAGAACGTAAGTTGAAGATTAAACAGGCTGAAGAAAAGGGTGAAGATATTACAGAGTTGTTGCCATCTAAGAAAAGACAAAAAATTGAACAACAAGTGGAAACCGGAGTTAGAATATTGTTGGATTGTTCATTTGATGATATGATGTTGGATAAAGAAGTTGTTTCGTTGAGTTCACAAATAACAAGATCTTATTCGGAAAACAAGAGAAATTTACACAATGTCGATTTAACAGTGGCCGATTTCAATAAACGTTTGAGGACAAGATATGAGACTAGAATACCTGTTTTCAAGGATTGGGATGAAAAATATATCAAGTTCCATGAAGGTAGCTTAGAATCGCACTTACCTTTGGATAATAAAGAAGAATTGGATAAAGTTGTTTATTTGAGTGCTGATACCGATGATATTTTACAAGAGTTGAAAGCAGGTGAAACTTATATCGTTGGTGGTATTGTTGATAAAGGAAGATACAAAAGTTTATGTAAGAATAAAGCTGAGAAGCTCGGTATCAAGACTAAAAGATTACCTATTGATGAATTTATCAAGTTGAGTGGTAGAAGAGTTTTAGCTACAAGTCATGTTATTGAGTTGCTGATTAAATGGTTTGATTGTAAAGATTGGAAAGAGGCATTTGAATCTGTTATTCCAAGTAGAAAATTTTTAACTGGCGAAGAAAATGGAACTACTGAAGCTGAAGTTGAAGTTGGTGAAGAAGATAATAATGACACTAATGAAAATACTGAAGTTGTGTGATTTTTTTTTTTTAATGTGTTTCCTTTTACTTGTAAATGATAAGTGTACAATAAGATTTAAATATTATATCTTAGTCTATATAGAGATACATGAAAACAAAAATTATGCCAAAGAAAGCTAATTCAATGAGTGTAATAAATGCATTTAAAATGAGGGTATGTAGTTGGGATTTCAATGGAAAAAAAAAAGGAAGGGTAATGGGAGGAAAGAAACAAGAGTATAGAAATCATGAGTCAAAATGTACCGAAGATGTATAGTCACTTGAAGAACCTAGTCTTAATCTCTTGGTATGATCATAATCACCATTTGAATAGGCACCCAGTTGATATTCAGGTTCGTGTCTTGATAATTTTTCTCCAGAAAAATCGAAAATATCAGCATCTTGTCCTTCAACAACTTCTAATTCCAGTTCAGAAGAAGACATGATTGCCAGGTCGTTTGAAGCGTCGTCTAAAGATTCTTGCTCTTCGTTTAACTTCTTCAATAGTTGTGCTTTTTTGATTTGCGTGTTGTTGAAAGTACCTAAAATAAAATAACAGAAACTGAAAAACACGACCCATACGTTAGGTTCTAGGAATCTTTGAGCAAGCATCATGAATAATGGACTTGAAACCCACGAAGATCTAATAACCGGGAAAACTGTATTCTTGAAACTTGTTTTAATTTTATTGAATAATCCTTTCAACTCTGATTTCAATCCAGTGAAATCTTTGTTGTTAAATAATATAATCATTTTCTTAAATTCAATGTTGTTGATAGATGAAATATAACAGATGGTTATTGCTGAAAGTATTGGCGTGATTGTTGCCATAGAAGTTAATATTTGAGCGAGTTTCTTCTTTGGTGATAATGGAGGCAAATACAGTTTATTCAATAACTTGTAGGCATAGTGAGCAAATGGAGCATTGATAGCAAAACCATAGATGGCCATTAATGGAACTTTAGCAGTTAATGTGTGAGGTAAGATAAATTTATGTTTACCTATGCTGATGGTGATATGTTGAAGATCACCAGCTAAAAAGGATGCTATTTGTTCGTTTAATGAACTGAAAAGTGCTGTTGTTATAGCCTTTGTTAACAGTGGGTATTTGTTTAATAAAGTTAGGTAACTTTTGTTAAGAGTTGAAGGAGATAACTTCGACGACATAGTGCTGGATTGCAATTTGAACGTGACTGTTTGATCTAACTATTGGTGTTTTTAGCCTAGTTTGCTATATTGATATTGAAAAGAAAAACAGGTGAAGAACCAAAAAAAAAAAATGAAAAAGGTATATTATGGATGTTGGATATCAAAAAGTTGTACGATACATCGAAAGGGGGTCAGAAGTTATTGGGTTGCTACACACGAACGATCAAAGCTTAGTACAAAAGACAGCGGCAAATGATATGAGTTCCGAGATTGGTAATCTAATCTGATTAGAGTTGCATATATTTGGATTATAATCATTGAGCTGTAATCACCGACCGTTGATAGAATAATGGCTTGATCGTGTTTATAGCGATAAAAAAAAAACGGCCCGCTGTTCGGCGCTGCCGAGTTCAAATCGTCGTCTTATATTTTTGTCGTATAGACGCGTCTATTATTTTTTTTAAGAACTCTTGCAACATTTATAGTGTCATGCTTAAAACTCACCCGCTTGTATTACGTCAGCTATTTAATTCTATTTTTTTTTTTTTTTTGGCTCCCAAAAAATTTTCTTTTTTTTTTGTTAAAAAAAAACTAAAAGCGTTTTAAAAATTTTTTTTTATGATTTTTAAATGGTTAAATGAGTATCCGTTATATATTAGTATTATATTAGTTTGAAAAAAAGTCATATTATACAATTTAGATACATTTTCTATCTATATTATTAACAAATTTAATATCTAATACACATATACATATATAATTGAAAATGGCTTTTGAACAAAGAGGAGGTTCCAGAGGTGGTAAGTATTTCATATTCATAATAGCTACAATTGGGTTTTATTTTTTTGTGAAAAATTTCAAAGGATTATTCATATAACTATCAATTTGTTTATATTTGATTATTTATTCGTTCTGATACCATGATTAAAGTTATAGAAAATTGAATCTTCTGTTGTTGATATATTTTCTTCTTTACAAAGATTAAATCTACATTGATCTGTTTTATACATATATATTTTCAAAAAAAGAATCATAGTGTACTAACATTTTATGTTTGAATTATTATTATTCAAACCTATCTATTCCAGGACGTGGTGGATTTGGTGGTTCTAGAGGTGGATCAAGAGGTGGCTTCGGTGGTGGATCAAGAGGTGGTTCCAGAGGTGGTTTCGGTGGTGGATCAAGAGGTGGTTCCAGAGGTGGTTTCGGTGGTGGATCCAGAGGTGGTGCAAGAGGTGGTGCTAGAGGCGGTAGAGGTGGTGCCAGAGGTGGTAGAGGTGGTGCTGCTGGTGGTGCTAAGGGTGGTGCCAAGGTTGTTATTGAACCACACAGACACGCTGGTGTTTTCATTGCCAGAGGTAAGGAAGATTTATTAGTTACCAAGAACATTGCCCCAGGTGATTCAGTTTACGGTGAAAAGAGAATCTCAATTGATGAACCGGCTAAAGAAGAAGGTTCTCCAGCTACCAAGACCGAATACAGAGTTTGGAATCCTTTCAGATCTAAGTTGGCTGCCGGTATTATGGGTGGTTTAGATGAATTATTCGTTGCTCCAGGTAAGAAGGTGTTATACTTGGGTGCTGCTTCAGGTACCTCTGTTTCTCACGTTGCTGATGTCGTTGGACCAGAAGGTGTTGTTTACGCTGTTGAATTCTCTCACAGACCAGGTAGAGAGTTGATCGGTATGGCTAAGAAGAGACCAAATGTTATTCCAATCATTGAAGATGCTAGACACCCACAAAAATACAGAATGTTAATCGGTATGGTTGATGTTGTCTTTGCCGATGTTGCCCAACCTGATCAAGCCAGAATTATTGCATTAAACTCACATTTATTCTTAAAGGACCAAGGTGGTGTTGTTATCTCCATTAAGGCTAACTGTATTGACTCCACTGTTGATGCTGAAACCGTTTTCGCTAGAGAAGTCCAAAAGTTAAGAGAAGAAAGAATCAAGCCATTAGAACAATTAACTTTAGAACCTTATGAAAGAGACCATTGTATTGTTGTTGGTAGATATATGAGAAGTGGTTTGTAAGTTTAGAAATTGAAAAAAAATAAAAAAACAAAATCGAGATTCAAAAATTTTATTCAAATATAATAAAAAAAAACGAATTTAAACGCTTTCAATTGAAGATGAAGAAATTTACTATAATTCAAGTACACTTTTCAAACAATTGTTTTTAAAAAAAAAAACGAGTGAAAGATGATAAACCAAAAAAAAACAAACAAGAATTAAAAAAAAAAATACAAGAGATAAAAAATAAGCATAGAATAATTAATTAATCATTACGTTTTCGCATCAAACTTTCTCAAACCAACATTTGCAAAGATGACTTGAAATGCTAAGAGAAAGAAACTTTTTTTACGTTAACCCCACACTTGTTTATTAGTATTGTATTTGTCTTTTTATTATTGTTGTTTGTTTTATGTATTACTGTGCTTTGTGTTTTGCTTTTGTTAAACTTTTGTTCTTTTGTCTTTCCTCACTACGATATAAACTAGTTGTGCTGTGTTTTTTTTCTCTTCATTTCTTTTTTTCTTCCTCTCTTTTTTTGTTTTCTTTTGTCTTGTTGTTAATTTTTTTTTGTCACCATTTGTAAATTGGTCGGAATGCCCATTTTATATGATTATTATTATTATTATTATATATATACGTTTTTGTTGTTAATTTAATCGAAATTATCCCTAGAAAAATAGTTAAAAATCTAAAAATTTATCCCCAGATTACAAACTGTAGTTTTTTTTTTTGCCCGCGAGCGCACTTCTAATATTTTTTTTTAATAGATTACCAATTTACTCTTTTTGTAGCCACAACATTGCAAGTTTTGTTACAGATCATATCTCAACGGTTTCAATAAAACAAACCAAAATTATATATACTTACAAATTATTCAAATACATATCATACCTGTATTATTTTAAACTTTCTTAATACAAAAAAGAGAGGTTTTTTTTTTTTTTCACAGCTGAACTACTAGATCAAGATCAAGCAGCAATAAACTGGTGTTTCAGAGATCGCTATAAGTGTTTCAGATTTTTTTTTACTTAATTATCCATCATATTAAGCTCCAAAGTACTCTTTATTCAAACCAGAAATAGAATCACACACCATATATATTAGACCCACCATGAATGAGTCCAGTAGACCATCTGTTATTGAACTGCATTCGGATGTCGAAGATGATGTTGACGAAGGCATCCAAGTTCTAAGTGACGATGAAGTTGCTCGATTGAGAAGGTGCGGGCGATTGCCACAACAACAGCAACAACAACAACAACAATTCAATACAACGAGTAGCAATCTATCAAGAACTTTTGAACAACAAAGAATACGGCAAAGTTTAAGAAACGTCGAACAAAGTGATAGATCACCTTTCCAATCTACTGGACCTAGACCTGTTTTTGTAGTTTCGGATAACGAAGCCGATGAGGATGATGATGAAATTGAAGTCCTTGGTGAACAACAATTACCACCAAGTCAAAGACCATCCAGTAACTTTCCAAATAGAGATGGGTTTATGATATATACACCAGAAGGTAGAATATTTCAATCCAATCAACCGGTTAGAAGTCGAGGTGTGAGGAGACCAATAGGTGCAGGTGTCGGCAGTGATATTGGTGGTGGTAGAATGCCCCAACCAAGACAAATAGAAACAAGATCACGGGGTCTCCGTCAGAACAATAATAACAACCATGGATCATTCAACGGGTTGGATCGATTTATCAACGTTAATAACGGATTGAGCTTTAGAAATGACGACGTTAGTTCTAGAGCAGATTCATTGATTAGACATTTTTTCAGCGGACATCATGGATCTGTTCATTTGAGACGCGATCAGATATTCAATATGGTGGGGAATGATAGAAATACAGTCAACAGCTTCAACAACATGATTTCCTTTTTCAGTAGTAGCCTTGCGGGTGATGGAATTGGAATGGGAAACGGCAATGGTGATAATGCAGATGAAATACCGAGAGGTATAATGGATGAAATTAGAAGAAGAGAACAAGACGAGGAAGATAGACGTATAAGGGCAAGAACTAACGTTGCTAATAAGATGAAGTCAAGTTCACAAGTTAAAGCGTTCATACCCGAAGAGCAAAAAAATATGTTTGTTAATGGTATTTCATCCGAACTTGACTCTATTTGTATCTTATGTGGTGTAGGTTTAGGTGAAGGTATACCTGATGACTCTAATGAAAATAACAATGACATTAACAAGGATGAAAAAAGAAGATTAATATTAGATGATAAATTGCAATCCCCTTGGCAATGCACAAATTATTTGACTACATTGGATAAAGATCTATCGAAAAAGATCTTTTTCGGTAAATGTGGCCATGTTTATTGTGGTCGGTGCGTTAATAACATTTCACGAGAATCCAAGATTAAACCGAATAAGAAGGATGTTAAAAGAAGGAGGAAAGTTGATTTCGATAAAGTTTCAATTGATAACCTTGACGTTTCTCAAGTTGAATTCTCTGCTCCTAAAAAATGTATCGCTTCTGGTTGTAACCGATTGATGACTGGGACTTATTTTTTTAGAGAATTGTATATTTAATTGCTTTGTGTTATATTATGTTTACTTTTAATTTTATTTATTAAATTTCTTTGCTATATGAGATTCTTCATTTTAGATAAGGGTGCATGCCTGTTTGCAGTACTGCTTTACAAATCGGATATAGTTAGATGTCGTTAATAAATAGTATAAATAAAGTATAATGTATACACAAAACAATAGAGTCATAAATGAATAAATAAAAAATCAGGATGGGGGGCGGGGTATAATAAATAGAGGGAAAATACAGTTTTCGTGTAAAATAATAAATTGATAATCATAAAACAAAAGGAAGAGGATGGCATTAAAAAGATATCATGAAAACTGGAAACTTGGGTATAGGAACTTCGATTCTTCTTCTTCTTTAGTAGCAATGGGTGATTGCCGTCTTTGTCGTGATGTTGTCTTTTCTGGTATTGACTTTTTTGGTTTAGGTATTGGATTTGTTTTCTGTTTCGGCACATTGATTACGCTTTTATGTTTATTGATTAAATTATCAACATTTCGGAAATAAATATTATTAGCAGGCTCTTGGCTATCATTCTTGGTTGTTGGTTTCTTATCATTATCCTCATCATCAACAATAACTTCTGGATACTCAGACCATGTATTTTCATAAGTATCGCCGAAATAATCGCAGTATGAGCATCTGTAAACAAAGTATGCTAAATCAACAGGGAAATTCTCACTGGTAACCACTTCAGTTGATGATTTACATTCTGATGGATAAATTGGTAATTTAGGATTGAATTGGAACCCTTTTGTGTTTGAAGTATTTGCAGAATATGGCAAGTTACGGTCATTTGTTTGTGAACCAGGTGAAAACATCAATTTTAAAGAATCAAACATGTAGAATTTCTTGTTTCTATAATTAAGCGCCTTGAATTCAACTTCGTTTAACAGCTTTTTAATTTGAGCATTTTGTGGTTTGGGTTCAGATGCTAAATCTGATTCATAACTGATGATTCTTGTATTTTTAGTTTTGATTATTCTTTTTTGATTTTTTTCTAATCCTTGTAATTTATAAGGAATAATGATCAATGAGCAAGGATTTTTTTCGTTATTAGAAATAACTATTTGGAGTTTGCCCCTATTTGGGATCTCATATCCGGGAAACTTTCTTTTGTTACCAGGAGGTGCTTTGATTGGATCCTGAGAGATAAAATAGTCATTCAAATTGATTTCAGCAAAATATGGAGATGATGCAGTACTGTTGTTGATTTGATGTGAATTAAAATCTTTCATAAAACGAGCAAAAAATGGGATACTGATCTTCTTCCCTTGGAAATTAGCGGAAGAGACGGATAGTGTTAAAGTGAATGTAACTTTGGGAGATTCAGCAATATTTGATTTATTCAATAAATCAGAGTAAATCATGGATGATGATGAACTTCTTCTTTTTTTCTGTGTTGTTGTTGCTGTCTTTTCTTCAAGGATTTCAAACCTTCTTGTACATTTATAACATTTATGATGCATCTCTAAAGGACTGATGGTTCCACTAGACCCATCTTCAGAAGATAGTGGTGATGATTTATCAGAAACTATATCTTCAAGTGTAATCATTTGCGATAATGAAGATCTTCTTCTTTGGCCATTCTTATCAGCCTTTTTATCAACTGTTACCCCATCGAATCCGTGGATACGATTCATGGCCTTGTGAGATTCAAGATGTCCAGGTAATAGCACATATTCAGATAAATCAGACATGTTTGTGTGATATAATGCAATTCTTCTGATTAAGCGATTGATAGTAAAAGAAAGAATAAGAGTAATAATAGTAACAAGAGATTGCTCCTTTTAACAATTCTATTAAAGGCGATAAACTCCATAAGAACAAAAAAAATTATTTAGAAAGAAATCAAACTGAGTCATTTTCTCTGTTTACGTAAGCAATGAATGGCGATAAGCTTTTTTTTGTTTTCTTTTTAGACTGTTGTAACCAAATCAAAAATGCAACCACTCTTCTTCCCCATGTGCTGTTATCGGTGTGTTGATAGATTCCACTTAAACTGTATAATAATATAATTTACAATATACATAGAATATACAATCAGCATGGCAAAAACCAATTACATAGTAAGTATGATGATTCTTTAATAGTTTCCAACAGTTGTCACGTTCTAAAAAGCACCCACATTACTAACTTTAGCCTATACTCCTCATTGTATCTATACAATAGCTACTATTTTTTGTTGCTGGTACAATCATTACAGGATGTATGAACTCAATCATGACCAAATATCAGGATCTACAATGTGTGGACAGATGTGATGAACCTGGTAAAGAAGAACGTTTTGAAGAACCTGTTTTACAATCTCTGCAAATGTTTGTTGGTGAGATGTTATGTTGGATTCCAGTGTTTATTAACAATCTAAGGCGTCAAAAAGCTTTGAAAGAAAACTCAGCATCTGATGAACAAACTCCATTAATATCAGGAGATCTAACTGTTGAAAGTTCGTTAGCAACAACACAAAAAAGGTCTATTGGATCCATCCAAGATTCATTAATTTTGGCCGTTCCATCAATGTGTGATCTAATGGGTACTACATTACTCAACATTGGTTTACTTTACACTCCCGTTTCAATTTATCAAATGACTAGAGGTGCAATCATTTTATTTGTTGGTTTGTTCTCTGTTGTTTTCTTGAAGAGACATATCTCCAGAATCGAATGGTTAAGTTTATTCATTGTTGTTTTTGGTATCTTTTTAGTTGGTTTGAGTGGATCTTTAGGTTCTGAAGATAGCAGTCAATTGGATCAATTCACAGCTTCAGAAGTTTTATTAGGTATGTCTATCGTTTTCGTTGGTATCATGTTTAGTGCCACTCAGTTTGTCGTCGAAGAGCATATTTTAGATAGATTAGAAGTTAGACCACTGAACTTGGTTGGTTATGAAGGTTTGTACGGTGGTTCTATTACCTTTCTCTTTATGATAATTACCCATGTTTTCATTGGTTCTAAACCTGAAGGTAAAGAAGGTTCATTTGACATGGTTTATGCCTTCAGTCTGATGTTTGCACACTCAAAGATCTTGATAAGTTCAATCTTAATCATGCTATTCATATCTACTTTTAACTTCTTTGGTATCAGTTTAACTGAAAAATTAAGTGCAACTGCAAGATCAACTATTGATACTTCAAGAACTTTGCTAGTTTGGATTGTTTCTTTAATTATTGGTTGGGAATCTTTCAAACTGTTGCAACTGGTTGGGTTTGGAATGTTAGTGTTTGGAACTTTGGTTTTCAATGGTGTCGTTATATTGAACGATTCTAAATTCTTACCAGCTTGGTTTAAGAAGGATCAACCAAGTAAAGATCATTTACTAGCTAATGCATCTGAAGAACCATTTGAAAGGTATTAGAGTTGGTTGTGTGTATCCAACACCTTTAAATCATTAAATTATTTGTCTTTTTACTCTTATTTTTTGTTAGCATTATTTTATTATTTTTCAATCCTATATTTTGTATGTTTTACTACGACTTTGAATTCATTGCATATCATTAGCTTTTATCATTCCTTATCTTCCTTTATTTACTTAAGCTCCCCCAGCGCCAATGAGCACCCGCCACTTATATCAAATGTGGCGCGAGCATTCATACTAGCGAGCGTTTCTTAATTCAAATAACTGCAACACATTACATACACCTAATAACTAGTACAAGCACCATAATTAAAGCAAGAGAATGCTTTTCAACTAACCATCGCCCGATTCAATTTGACAATAGATATTAAGTTCCATTAATTGGCTAACAATCTCAAGAATTTGAACATATACACATTGCAAACTTGCGTTAAAGCCAACACACTAAAACAAAAAAAAAAGATATAATAATAATAAATAATACTAGACAAAGATGGATACACAAGAAAGACTGTTCCGTTTCCCATTAATCAAATTCCCAAACTCACAAGCACTCAAAAGTGCATCAATTTATATTGCCGGTGCATTATATTCAGTCGGATTCTGGGCCATGGTAGATGCATCAATTTATTC
The DNA here is from genome assembly GCA_030557545.1 of Ogataea salicorniae. Classification (NCBI taxonomy): domain Eukaryota; kingdom Fungi; phylum Ascomycota; class Pichiomycetes; order Pichiales; family Pichiaceae; genus Ogataea; species Ogataea salicorniae. Next base: position 12,784 of record JAKTPI010000090.1, on the reverse strand, counting down.
AAAAACTGTAAACGCCTCTGTTGTTCACGTTACTTTCATCGATTGGATCCCAATAATTTGTTCATCATTCGGAATGATTATAGTCAATTCTATTGATAAAGCACAATTACTGACAAGTGAAGGTTTCAATGGTGGATCAATGCAATGGCAAGCTAGATTAATTTTATTCGTTGGGTTTTCGTTGTTAGCTATCGGTATGTCCGGTTCATTTTTAGTTTTGATTTTGAAATTTTTAATTAAAGGTTTCAATGAGATGCCAACTTTAGGTATGGGATTAGAGAACGTTTTTGCCAACTTCTCGGTTATGTTAAGTTGTATCGTTTTATGGGTCGTTCAAAACATTGAAGATGACTATAATTATTCATTGGCTTTGTAAAAGGATGTCGATTTTGTTTTGTGCTTTTGCTTTTTCGTATTCGTCTACTTTTGTTACTTGAAACTTTTCTTACTTTGAGAAGTTGAGTGTTTTGTTATGTTTTCTTTTTTTTTTGTAATTAAAAGCTGAATGGTTATTGAATCATTAGAATGGAGCTTTTTGAAAGAAAAATAAAGAGCCTCTTTCTATAACCGTTCAAAGATGGGTTATCGCATATACATATATATCCCTGAGTTGTTTCGCAACATTACTATTAAATACGCCAAAAAAAGCAGTTTATTTTGGATAAGTTGAACATAATTCATACTGTGTGTGTGTGTATAAAATAAATCGGTAACCTGTTCGCTTTTTTGAAAGAGTAATGTAATAGGCCGAAGCTTTATTGCTGTCTTTGGTTCCAAGGAGGGAGACAAATTGGGGGGAGTTCCACCCACCCCTCCTCCCCTTTATTTTTAATCAAAAAAAAAACACTAGAGGGTGAATAAATGTTAATGCATAATGATTATATTAGTGTGTATATATAATTACTGAAATGCATTTAATTTCAATGGATTATCTTAGCTAGATATATAGGTTATTGAGTCAAATAGATTCAATTTATGATACGATTGATATCAACAGAAGCAAAAAAATTCATGATTCAAGGAAGATTTAAAGAGGTAAGAAAAAAAAAAGATAGATATTATTCGGACCAAAAAGGTTGGTGTGGTGTTCAAAGTATAAAAAAAACAGAAAAACAAAATTGAAAAGAAAAAAGAGAGAAAGGAAGAAATAAAACAAAATATAGGTTGGAGAAAGAAATATTTCTACGGTGCAAAAAAAAAAAGTATAAGCCATTAAAACAAAACAAAACACAAAACACAAAAACTAATAGAAAAAAACACAAGAAATTAAAAAAAGGGTTAGCAAATAATCAAAATAGGAGAGGGAGAGACTGATCAAAAGTAAAGTTTAAAAGTAAGAGGGAAAAAAAAAAAGTAAGAAGGGAGAGGAGAATATCGGAAGCTGTACAATTTGGAACAGCTTCAATGCAATTATATGTGTATATTGAAGAAGGAGCAAGAAAACAGATTTCATTAAGTTTGTGACAAAGACAGAGAAAGAGACAACGTAAAAAAAAACATCATATTAGATTAATTTATTTGTATGTTTGTTTTTTATTTTTTTTATTATATATGCATTGATTATAACGGAAGAACTTTTTGTAGTTCATCACCTAGTATCGTTAATTCATAATCACTAAAATTAAACAACAAATTTTGAACTGATATTGGTGTACTGACAGTCCTTGGTGTCACTTTGAATTCTGTATTTCTTAAAGGTTGGAAGAATGGATGAGCCAAGATAACCCTTGGCTTTAACCTTTCCTGTGGTTTATAAACTAGGATCTTCATTAATAAATCAATTGCGTCAGTTGAAGCATGGGAGAACACTTTTTGAAATCTATGAGAGATTTTGGAAGTGTACAATCTATGAGAGTAAATTGGTCCATTGTAAGAAGGATTTGATTCATAGATAAATTCTTTATCTGGTGGACCAAGTAATTTAGAAATTTCTCTCAATTGTAACATTGGATCTTGACCTTGGAAAACAGGTTTACCCATAAACATTTCACCAATGACACAACCTAAACCCCAAATATCGATTTGTGTTGTATACAAAGAGCAACCAATAATCAATTCAGGTGCTCTATAGTATCTTGAACAGATGTATGAAACTGAAGGTTGGTTGTATTCTAATTTTTTAGCAGAACCAAAATCACAAATTTTCAAAACTAGTGTATCTGGATTGATTAGAATATTGGAAGGTTTAATATCTCTATGACAAGTACCAAAACTATGTAAATAGTTCATACCTCTTGCAATTTGAAATGAATAGGTTTGAATATGAGATTCGTGCAACATTAAATTAGAATTATGGTATCTTTTAATTTCATTTTGTAAAGTACATGGTAAAGATTCCATCACTAAATGTTGATACAATTTACCTTTATCTTCTTGATTTGGATAATTGAAGAAATATTTCAAACTAACAACATTTGGGTGTGACGATTGTCTTAAGATTTCTAATTCTCTACTTTTATATTCAGTTTGTGCAGGAACCTTTTTGATTGCAAATGGACCTAACCATTGATCATCAGATGCAGATGCCATTTTTAATTGGGCTTGGATCACAGTACCAAATGCACCTTCTCCTATTTTAGCAATATCTTTTATCATCATTGGTTTTGTGGTATTGGTGAGGTTGTTTGTAACCTCTTCAACTAAATATTCAACAGCCATTTTGTGAATTATATTTTTGTTTGTGTTGATCGATGTATTTGAAGAAGTTATTTGTTTCCAGCAAATGTAGATAAACAAATAATGAGACGTGAATTGGATTCTAAATCTTGCAATAGATAAGTCGATTAATTGCAAATTGTTGCTCTTTTTTTTTCCTGTTGTTGTTAAATGTTTAATCAACTATTATACTAATCTTTTCTTTACAGTTGAATTGAATTGAAGGAATTGAATCTTTGGGTTCTAATTTTATTGTTCGATTCGTGGATTTAAATTAAAGATTGGATAAAGTTAAAAGGATGTACGAGGGAGAATGGGTCTTTTTCTTTTCTGGTAGTTATTAATTAATATAAAGTCAAAATGATTATTAGAATTGACTGGAGAGGATGAATATATATGTATAACAATTGTTAAAGGTGAAAAGTCGGGAATATAGGATAAATTGAATCGTGTATCAGGAAGGGATAGAAATCAATGTGTATTAAATGTAGGTATGAACGTATGTGCATACATGAAAATGGGAAATGCGAGAGTATTGACGTGTAAATAAATATTCAAACAAACAAAACACTTGAAATAAATCCATCATACAATAAAATAAATAATTAAGTCTCTGTGTAGAAACTCCGTTGTTTTTTTCTTGCCCGGTGGAAAGACAGGGCAGACATAATAGGAGGCGCGGTGTGGTGTGGTTTTTTACTACACTGGTGGCAAAGTAAAGTGCAGTATGGCTGGCAGATTTAGAAATTTATATCAACTAAAACAAGAAAACAGCCCAGCAATTAATTGAATTGAGAAATGTAACGCAAGTTGAAGGAGATATATCCTTTGTTGCTTTTACTATTACTTTTGTAAATGTTTATAATATTATATAGCACAATGCTTGTGTGGTGTACAATGCAGTAGTAGTTTCAATGTGTGGAAAAGTGGGAGATGTGATTCCTGAATAGCGTGTATTATATATATATATATAGGAAGAGTACGACGGACAAGTTATAAGACATAGTGTACTATAGAGGTTATTTACCAGTAACTAGTAGATATATATACATTGTTGATAACCTTATTCATGATATAATATATCATCTATAACTACCATGGTTCTTCAATTGCAATGTGATGGTTAAACTAAACGATGAAACAAATCCATTTCTGTAAAGTTGTATTATGTCATATATTATATAATCCATATTACATAACCGATCTCTGTTAAAATTCAAATTTTCAAAAATTTTCGACGCTTTTACATAGTAAATTTAGTTACTCAATCAATCAATCAATCAATCAATCGATAATGTACAACAGTGAGATCCAAAGACCATAATATCAAGGAACTAAAATATACGGATACCAATCATATTTTAATCAATCCATTTCATCCATTCAATATTCATATTTATTTATCCACACATACATCTATCTGCACATAGAAAAGAAAAACACCAACCATATATACCAATACACCTGATAAATATGTTCAATAGACTAATACGCACAACTAACTTTGCCCAATCAAGTAGGGTGTTTGGTGGTTTAAGATGTAAGTCTCCATTTAATCATCCCATTCATCAATCTATTGAACCACAAACTTATTACAGGCATACTAACATTATTACAAAATATCTCCTTAATGAATAGCATTCACTTCATACAAACCATTATATAATGAAGCAAATTCATTCACAACTTTTGGCTCCGCATTAAAGCAACAAAAGGATTCAATTATACAACAACAACAACAACAACCACAAGTGTCAAATAAAAAAGAACGTAACATGAAAACGCTTAAATACGTTTTGCATTGTAAATTTAGAAAAAACAATACATACATGACATTAAATAAAGTTGAAGTTGATTTAAATCACGAAATTAACAATCCACAATTGGCATACAATGAAAAAGTTTTGTATTACCTAACATTACCACAAAAGGTTGTCATTTCCAAATCAACAGGTTGTTTAGGTTTCAGAAAATCACAAAGAGGTGAGTACGAAGCTACTTTCCAACTTGCTTCCCATATCTTTAAATTTGTTAGAGAAAGAGAATTATTCAAAGGTGATTCAAACTTAGAAATCGTTGTTAGAGAATTCGGTAAAGGTAGAAAGGCTTTCTTTGATGCTTTACGAGGTAAAGAAGGTACCGGTATTAGAGAAAGTATTACCAAATTATCTGATTTCACTCCAATCAAGTTTGGTGGTGTTAGATCTCCAAAACAAAGAAGAATTTAATTTAATCCTTTTTCAACTCCTTATATATTTCATCCTAATGCTGGTGCAAATGTTCATGCAATAAAAGTCACTTCTTTTTTCACGAAATACCAAAATCCATGTATATATATATGTATATATTAACGATAATATCAATGAATTACTGTTAGTATTTATAACCCGATAAGAGTTACATGTAAATTGTGGAGTAAGAAAAACTATCCTTAATTTAACGTTCTTTCATAAGCCGAAAGGACAAAATAAATTGGGATCGCGTTCAGAAATGGAATTCTGTCACGTGGTATTTTAGGGGGTTAACCAACCCTTTTTTTGTGCCTTGAATACTTTACACTTCGCACCTTTACAATAATATATAGTATATCACGTGACTTATATGACCGTTAAAAAATATTTTTTAACTTTTGCTGCTGCTTGCTAATAAAATTTTCATTCTTGCGTACCCGAGATCTGTCATTTTCTCTCCTCCGTTTTGGAATTGGAAACTCTTGAGGTTCTGTATAGTGGATTTACTATGGCCATACTCTTTGTTTGAGTAGCAGCAGAGGTGTGTGTGTTTAGTCTCTCTTTTGGTGTGTGAAAATTTTAAACTTGATTAAAAGAACCTATTAAAGTATTGATTAAATTATATCTATCATAAAGAACCTTTCTTAAAAAGATAGTTAAACACATACTAGTATTATTTAAAAATGGCTCCAAGTAAGTAATGAGCAACAACAAGAAACAAACCAGAGAATCAACTTGATATTGACCATAAAAGAGAGAATTTCATCAAAACAAGATGAATTAACCAGTATTGATTGAAAACAACAACTTAATGAAATACTACAAATTATTACAGAGCAACAGCATTCATGAGGTACAACCTATAAAGAATATTAAGCATTTATACCAAAGTATTACGGATGGTACAAACAGAAATCACAGTATTGAATTATGAGAGGAAATGAAATGGATATCAAGAAAACAGACCCATTTAAATAATATCATATTCTATGAGATTGGATAAGTTTGATAAACAACAGCATTTAACAGGATGATTAGCCCATTTGAATTTTAACTTTTCAATGTATTATTACTTTACTTCGAGAAATTATATCATCAGCACAAATACAGAAGAATATGTATGATTCAGCCAACTCTTGAATTTTCTTTTGCCAAAGCGTATTATAACGTTGCAAATTAAGATTGGACTACATCAATAGTTGAATGCTACGAAATTAAATTCTAAACATTAAAACTAATTGTCTGGTTTAATAGAATCCACATCAAATACTTGGACAATCGAATGAATATTCTTTTTTACGTTGAAGCAAAAATCAAACTATGATTAATATATTATACAACTCATACATTCTACTAGGTTAAATTTCAAATTATTCTCTCTTTTAGGGCAATCTAACAAAGGTGACAATCTCTTTGAATACCACCAAATTTATTGATTGAATTTCAATTTTACTAACATACTGATTAATTTTATTATTAATTCTCAATCTATTATAGCCACTGTTAAAGCTCAAGCTGCTAAGAAGGCTGCCTTAAAAGGTACTAACTCTTCAAAGTCCTTAAAGGTCAGAACCTCAACTACTTTCAGATTACCAAAGACTTTAAAGTTAGCTAGATCTCCAAAATACACTAAGTCTGTTCCACATGCTCCAAGATTAGATGCTTACAAGGTTATCCAATCACCAATCAACTCTGAATCTGCTATGAAGAAGGTTGAAGACGGTAACACCTTAGTTTTCCAAGTTGACTTAAAGGCCAACAAGAACCAAATCAAGCAAGCCATTAAGGAATTATACGAAGTTGAAATCTTAAAGATCAACACTTTAATCAGACCAAACGGTACTAAGAAGGCTTACGTTAGATTAACTGCTGATTACGATGCTTTAGATATCGCTAACAAGATTGGTTACATCTAATTTATATGATATAACTAATAACAAGACCTTTGATAGTTTTTAAATAAAAAATTAAATAGTAATATTAATTATTTTTTCCGTTTTTTTCCAACAACCACAAAAAAAAGTAAATTGAAATAAAACCTCAAAGCACTTTTTGGCTTTTAATGTGTAAAAGTATTAGAGATATTTCAAGATGGTGAATTGCAAGTACTCGTTTCCATTAAATGCGGGTCGAAAGATATTGTTGTAACGATAGAAAACTGAGAGTTAAAAAATTTTATTGAGAAAGGTGTCAGTCAGTTCAGTCAACTTTCTCTGTGGAATACACAAATGTTTTACAGTTGTTGCGATTTCGTTAAGGAGTAGAATAAGAATAATATTGAAAAATCAACCAACTAAAGAATAAATAAATAAAAATAAATAAATAAATAAATACGTATAAAACGTAATAGAAAAAAAATCAAACTTAGCAAAACAGGAATAAAAGGAGGAAACGTATGTATAGGTCATCATTATCAAAGAAAGGAAGCGTGGAGTGGTCGTTATAAAAAGGAGGTAATTATTTTGTACTTATCAAACAAGTTGACTTTATAAAAAAATCCCAGGAACTTGTCTCATTGCAAAAGAGAAAACAAAAAGCAAATACTTAATTAAAAACAAAACTTTTTTTAACCTTTAATGAAGCTAACACCTTTTTCAATGCTGCCGCTCAATGTGTTACAGCAGACTAATAGCATTTCTCTTTCCTTGTCATTGATTCTATTCAAGATATCATGCTTGATTTCCTTAACACCGTCTTTACCTAAGACAACAGGCATGGAAAAGAAATCTAATTCTTCACCGCATGATTGCTTGATTGATGCTCTAGTTTCAGTAGCACCAGGAATTGAGTCATCCAAGTAAATGTATGATGATTCAATGATACCAGTTGTGTTTTCTTGGGCAGCCAAAGCAGCGTGTAAGAATTTGTAACCGGCATAAGCCATTGATAAAGTGGCAGAACCTGCACCATTCTTAGCCTCGACAACTTCGTCACCACCGTATTGAACTCTGTGAACTAATGAATCTCTTTGTTCGTTTGACAAGGATTGATAAACGTGAGGAGCACAGACAGAGTATAATGGAACAATGGTTTCACCAGAGTGGCCACCAACAACTCTAACGTTGTAACCAGTTGGGTTTTGATCTTTCTTTTCACTAGCAACGCTGGAAATGAATGTGTTTGCTCTAACAGAGTCCAAAGTAGTAACACCAAACAACTTACGTGGGTTGAAAGTACCATTCTTCTTGAAGATCTCAGCAAAAATTGGAACAGTAGAGTTAACTGGGTTTGAGATCACTAAAACAAAGGCATCAGGACAGTTTTCAGCAATACCTTGAGCTAAATCAGAGCAAATACCAGCGTTAATTTTGAACAAGTCATCTCTGGTCATACCTGGCTTTCTTGGAACACCGGCAGGTATTATAACAAAATCAGTATCTTTTAAAGCAGCTGCTAAACCAGTGTTATTGTTGTCAGATTTCAAGTGATAGGTAATGTTGGTATCAGTATCAATGTGACTTAAATCGGTGGCAACACCAGGAACGTTGACAACATCGAACAAAGCTAAATCATTAATGTATGGATTTAGTTTCAACATTAAAGACAATGGTTGGCCAATACCGCCAGCGGCACCTAAAACTGCAACTTTAGTCATTTTATATTTGTTATTTGTGTTTGTATGATTTCTATTATGAGAAGTTTAGCGAATATAATATGGATGTACTATAAACGAATTGAAAACAGGAAAAAGATTTAATTATTATGGTAGTTTTTTGTGAGTATTTGTAGTTTCACGCAATCCTGGTTCTTCTGTATGTGAATTATTTGAATTGTATATATATATATATAGATAGAGTATAGATGGAAAACAGGGTATGGAATGAGTTGGTAACAAACAGGAAATGGACAAGTATTTATGCTGATTAGAAAAAGGTGCAACCAACTAAGTAAAAAAAAAACATTTGATTTATTCATGACCAGTTTGTTAACCGCCGCGCCGCATTTGAGTACCGGCCGGTTGCTGGAACAGGATTAAGAAAGTTTTTCTGCTTCGTTTATTAAGAGTAAGCTCTTCAAAGTTGGAAGATGCTTAAGAAGGTGATACTCTTGCCTTGCTATCCAGCATTACTGATACTCTTGCTATCCAGCATTACATATTGACAATCTCCGGGTTGAGTTTTTAGTCAATAAATACTTTAAAAAACCCACATGACGATTAAGCTTCTACAAGACGGTGTCCGGACGGTGGGAATGGAGCGCAGTTTGTGGGTCGGGTCGTATAAAGTAATTGTCTGCCACGCCGTGCGAGTCAATTAGCGAACTGAATCCTATAAACTAGAAACCATGTGGCGCTCCTGGATCTACTCCGTTCTTTTGTTGATACATTCAAAAGATGGGATCACTCTTTATCCAAAAGATGGTGTTTGTTTAGAATTTTCCAGATACAAATAAGTATTGAATAAGAAGGTGTGCTGTTCGTAAGACAAAAATGCTTGGTGTAAGATTACCTCTTGAGCAGTAATTATCCTACCAAAGAGGGGAGAGGGTGAATTTTGTGTTGCTATTAGTAGTAGCCTGTTCCACTCACTACTGTCCTCTAATTAAGAGCGCGGCCCCCGAAAGAAATTTAGGCTACGAAAGATTCAACGTCCCTCTTCTCTCTTTTCCTCACACTGCGCTCCCCCAGATCTCTTGCTCTTAGGGTTTTTGCTTGCCCACTATTACCCCCCTCTTCACCTATTTGCCCCACCCCCCACTCCTTTTCCCCTCTCTTGTCTCCCCTCTCCTCTCTTTTCATGTCACTTGTGATAAACTTAAATGATGGGGAAAAATCAATGAACGTAACCTGAAGCAAAACTGAAGACTGTTAACTCGTTCTCCATCTTTAATTTCATTTCCTTTGAAAGAAGATACTTTTCCTGTGATAGACATTATTACCTCTACAAAAATCTATTGTTCTATCGCTAAAATATACAATAATAACCATCACGTACGTTGTAAAAATTCTTGTCAAGGGAAAAATCAATGATCATGAGAAGAAAAAAAAAGATTAGAATTTTTCCATCATATGCCTATTGACACGTAATTATCTAACAATTTAAAGTGGCAGATATTACTATTTTTGGCCACGTTGAACAATTTTGGAATTCCATGACTGTTGGGTTGAAAACTTTTCACTCAACCTAACTTTCATATATTGACGATTTACAGGTGAAAGTATTCGAACACTAAACTGTTAAATACTGTTCAATAGCAAACGGGGCATTTAAAAAAGTTTCTTATCGATGACATTTCCACAATAAGTAAATAATGTACGTCAAACAAAAGTGGAACCCTGGAGATAATAATAACTAAAGCAATAGGAAAAAACCGGAGAGATTTTTAAGTTTTTTGACCCGATTAGCTACGAGCCACTCGGAGAACGACCTTTGTTATCATTTTGTATATTTATTGAATTTTGAACTCCGGGATTTAAAGGAGCATTATTAACCTTATCCTTATGGTTTTACTAGTAAAACTTCGAAGATATAGATAAATTAATAGCAATAATGTGCTTTGCTGTTTTTTTTTTTAATTATTATCTTTTCAAAACTGAGGGAATTTATTCAGTTTTCCTTAAGGTATTACCACATTAAATGAGTCTTTTCCAAGTCCCTACAACTGATGTTGCATCATAAGTTGTTACGTTCTGTTTTATCGGAACCGATCTGGAAATCTTAACTCATAAATTAATATTTCAGATTTTCCAACATAGGATCATAATTGTGATTAGTTCTACCGTCTATTAATCTACTCACAGTGAAATCTCGAAGCCCCAAACAAAAAAAACATCCCCCTTTCTATATCTTTTGACAATCCACAAAAAATCTGTAAAGTTGAAGGGTTTTATTAACTCAATTTCCTAAAGAATTCAGAATTTAATTCTAATCGGAGCGTTATTTACTAAAAACATTGGCCAACATACGGCTTTTCGACTCAGTGATTTTTTTGTAACTGGCATCAAGCATGAAAAGGGGTTCTTCTGCCATCGGTTACTCGACGTTTTAGATTGTGACTGCATCTCTTCAATTTTATCGGGGATTTTGGAAATCATTTATAGCCATTTCCAGTATCCCTACCTCTTTATGGTATGAAGCACTGAATCATACAAGGTAGTTCAGTCGTGGATACCTCCTCGGGCTTATTAAAATAGTATCAGCTACATACTAAGTAGTTCAATTATTAAAAACTTGATTTATGGTCAGGTGACTGTTTTTGGTAACACAAAAGTAAAATTTCCTATTAAATCTTTCTATATGATTTTTAGTATAAAACTCTCTCCCCTTTTTCTAGAAGAGTTCCGATTGTAACTTCTTTAGAAATAAGTTGGATCTACAACTCTATTTATGCAATTTTTCCATCTCAACGCTTTAGTGGAAAATCTTCCACTAGCTCCTTGAATTTGGGCTCCTAACCTAATCGACTCCTAAACAATAAAATTATGACTTCGTCATTGTTGTGGCTTAGTTTATAAATACCACAAATTGTAATCAGATAAAGAGAATCACACTCTTAATGAAAGTGAGGATCTGACAAATTTTTTCAAGGCTTAGATGTTTGTGATTTACTTTTTCAGTTTCCAAATTCATCTTACAGTATCAACAATATGCAAGGTTCTATTCCAAGGGTTTTGAGAATAAAAAACTGTTGAACGCTTAAGATAAAAAAACGTTAAAAGTAAAAGTTGCAAAAAAATATAAGATAATGATCAAACCCAGGATCGAACTGGGGACTTTCTGCGTGTTAAGCAGATGCCATAACCAACTAGACCATCCGACCATTACTTGTAGATTGTAAGGTATCTATCCTACATTCTCATCCTTACTATAATTAACTACCTATCTCCTATCTTGTGTTTCATCTTTGTTTCATCTTTTATGTTTTATTTCATTTATTATATTATGTTTCATATTTCATTTTGTTTCATATTTTATTTGTTTTACCTTATATTTGTTACACATTGGTCACAGAGTTCTTATTGATTTTATTATATATATTTTATGTATTTCCCATATTTGTATTGAGATTCCTTTCCTATCGAGGAGATAGAAGGAGTATCAAAAAGAATATCAATTTATTATTCTATCAGTTTTAAATAACTATCGAACCCTCTCAGTTTTTTTGATGGGTCGATAGTTATTTAAAACTACTTGAATATTTATGAAAGTATTTGTGATCAAAAGTATTATATTATTTGATGATCCTCCCTCTTAATCAATAGAAGATAAAACTAAACAGTAGAGGAAAATATATAGGTATTTATATAATAAAGAACAGAGTGTCGACGAAGTTGTCGACAACTCCAAAAAGGGATATTCAATAACGGAGCTGGATCTCCTAAGTTCCAATGATGACAAATTATCTCAAATGAGATTACTAATGATAGAACCGGGCCTTAAGGTTCTAAATCAAGAAGGCGCCGAAACGAGGGGCTGAATCCTTACAGTTTTTGTGATGAATGGATAGTTATTTAAAACTGTTTAAAATCTTTTAAGATCAAAATTCTGTATTTGATTTGATCCTCCTCCTATCTAATCGATAGGAAGATAACTAAACAAGAATAGCGAAATACACAGCTATATATAATAAAGAATATTAGTCTCCTGACGAAGTCATCAGCAGGCTAACCATTAAACATAATAGTTGCTAAAATCAAGCAACTCAAAAAGAGGAAAGTAAAGTAAATTCAAAATAGGAAAAAATAGGGATTTGGCGGGAGCACAGTAAACCGATGGGAAACCACGAAATAACAACAACAGTAACAAAGTGGGAAAGTCGTAGGATTCCTTACAATTACTGTGATGAATCGATAGTTATTTAAAACTGTTTAAAATCTTTTAAGATCAAAATTCTGTATTTGATTTGATAATCTTCTATCCAAATCAATAGAAGATGAAACTAAATAAGACTAAGGAATA